>CAJNOI010000596.1:0-35716 GCA_905250115.1 Adineta steineri
GTAGAAGTGGACAAAGCTGTTTCCCACATACACATATGCAACCGATGTCACGAACAGTTTGAAACAGCTTTAGAACTCCAAAATCATCGAGTAAGTAGTATATTGTGATTGTTGTTGTGTACAGTTTGACAGGAAAACATCGATCATTGTGGGAAGCGATCTTCTATGAACATTTTTCTAGTGTAGACGTGGCGCAATATCTTCTACAATGCCGAAATCATCAGATGGCGTATCAGGTAAACTTGAAGTAGCTTTGGAAAAAGTGAAGTGAAAACAATTCTGCAAATCTTATCAATTTTTTAACGCTATATAATTGCTGTATATTATTGCGTTGACATTTTCATTGTCTTATTGTAGGTATTAAAATCTTTAGTGGCTCTATTCATGTATGTACAGGTGATATCACACAGCAAGGGGTAAAAAGAATTTTTTTTCTTTCGGTTCTTATTTCACTTTGTTTATAGATGGATGCCATTGTTGTCATTTCAACAGCTGCTCGTTTAAGAGACTCTGTTCTTGAGCAAGCAGGAGATAAAATTAAGAAGCTCTATACAGAACAAGCGCAAACTCAACCAGATACATCTTTTAGTACAAGCAATGGACGTTTACCGTGCAAAAAGATATTCTTTATTCCGGCACCAAAATTATCTAAAAATGCTGATAAGTGGGTATTTCGAACTATTGTTTCTGAAGCTATACAATTGATAGTAAATGAAAAGACAATCATTATTCGATCAATCGTATTTCCAGCTGTTGGTTGTGGTCTAAATGGTTGCGATGCGACATTCGTCGCGGAAACATTAATGAGAGCTGTTAGTTATGAACTAGAACAACGACCAAACTTACCTCTCTCTGTTTATTTTGTAATTCAATCAAAAGAGACTATCGTTTTCAACAAGTTTGAAGAACAATTAAAGCTGATAAAATCTCCTCCAAGATCATCTACACGTCTCCCAGTTGTACCTCGAAAACCTCCACGAAAGGATACTGGGCCTGCTTTTGAACGAAGAATACTAGAGCCGTCTAGCAACATATTTAAAGAAGTTCTTCAAATATTTCAATCGAGTATGTCTAATCAATCTTATAAAGAAGTTATAAGTATTGAAAACATTCGAAATAAACGTTGGTATAGACAATATTTGGCAGAACGAGATGATTTCAATGATCGACTTAAACGAAATACGGAAAAACGTTTATTTCACGGATGCTCAGAGAAAGCAGCTGATAGTATTATGAAAGAGTTTTTCAATCGAGGCTTTGCCGGTGCTAACGGTATGTGTACATCGACAGGAACTGATTTTTCTTTTTTTATTATTCACTTTTCTTTTTGCTATTAGGAACTGCTTATGGTCAAGGATGCTATTTTTCATCGAATGCAAGTTATAGCCATAAATATGCGACACCGAATAACAAAGGCGAACGACGAATGTTTTTAGCACGAGTATTGGTTGGAAAGACAACGAAAGGTAATTCGTCTATGAAAATTTGTCCGCTTGGGTTCGATTCAACTACAGATGGTTCCCATATATTTGTCATTTATCGTGATAGTCAAGCATTTGGAGAATATCTAATCACTTATAGATGATCCGATTGAATCGTATTGTCAATCAAAATATATAGAAAGATATTGCACAAAACCGAGTGAATACAATTTTAATCTATCTATTTTTGTATTTGATTGAAGTATATCTGTGATTTTTATAAAAGATTGTCTACATGAGCTAATTTTCTTTTGTTAAAAATTACGATAATCTATGAGAGCATTAATCAGATGTTGATCGATAGATATATGATGAAATGAAATGTTTCAATTCAATAACTAAAATTTGGTATTTTATGAACAATTCTAATGAATTGAATCTTTGATGAAATATTTAACAAGCTTATTTAAAAAAAACATAAACGATTTCTTTGATGATGATCCTTGAAAACTCTTTTGCCATAATGATCTATATTTAAAATCCATTTTAATCTAGAAAAGATTAATCATGTCGATGATACTGGTTGTTAACAAACAGAATATATATCGCTAATCCTTGCATCCAGGATAATAATATCATAATATCAAGTCTTAACATGTGTTTTTTGACAGAAATCATTCATTAAACTGATTCAATAAGATATATTTACCTTTCTCTTTGTTTCGATGAATATTTAAAGAGCAACTCTCGTTCAATTGATTATGTAAAAACCGAAAATGATAGTATTACTTTTAAATACATATGTTGGAAGTCGAAGTAGATCTGAATAAATATTATAAGTCGAGAGCAGGGGGGGACATTGGAAGTTGAATGAGGAGACAATCGGAAGAAGAACGGTAAAGATGACAAGCTCTCATTGAATAGGTTTTTGGATGATTGTTATATTCTCAGTGAATATCAATATCATGAATTCACCATTGACTTATTTTACCTTATTCCCTCAAAGCGTTTATCATCTGTTTCATAGGAATATAATTATCAGTATGCAATTGTTTGCGTCTTGTGTTTGCATCAATATGATCCTTACCTTTTCGATCCGTTGAAAATAAAGAATGCCCACGTATAACAAGCGATTTATTTAACAACAGAGGGATATTTCTATTACAAAAAAATAATCATAAAAAAATTTACAACATATGAAATTACGTTGTCAATTTATTGTCTGATATCATATTGTTTTTTGACGCATAGAAGCTTCAGTGCACTCACTTCATATTGATTCTTTTGCTATTCGGATGTTCTAGATCGATACACTGTTGAATGAATGTAGTATAATAATCATCAAATCATTCATTCACCATAAGTTAATTCCATGGATATTTTACTTTAAATGAAGAATTTGACCACATTCGTAGCATAATGCATTAGAACTTTTTTTTTATTAAATCAAGGCTTCAAAGTGCTGATCCGATATTATATCGTTGTGTTAGTCTAAAGTAAGGTCATAATATACATTAATGGTTTTGAACAAGATTGTTAATCGTCTTTAACAATGACCATAATAATTTTAATGATATTCTTAACACTTTTGTTTTTCTTTCCTATATTGTTCATCATAGTATAATTAAGTATATCGGCCAACGTAAAATTGAATACATATATCAAGACATTACAAGATTAATTTTAGTTGCTTTATCCGAATAACTCCATCAATACCGGATTATTTGAAAGTGTGAGTGAAAAAGAAATCAGATTTTAGTTTTAGGGAATTATTCATTGAATGAAAGAAGATACTATAATACAGAAAAAAAAGATAATGAAATGTATACAAAAAAAAAATAACAGTGGAGAAATGAAAAACTACAAATAATATTAAAAAAAACCACAGAAAGCATTTACAACAAGTGGATGATAACAGGCATTTCCTTCTTTAAACCTACTTTTTAACTCATCAATTGCAAACTAGAAACTCAGTCATTATTTATATACTTACAGATTGAAACTTACCCACAGTTTTTGTTTCACGTTTCACGAAGAGTAGTAGCATTGATTTATTTTTGATTTATACTTACCCTTACTCTCATCTTCGTCCACACTATTTTCTATCTTTCGAAGATTTTCTTTTTTTAGGCTTTCCAAAGTCTCCCGTCTCGTCATATAGAATATCATAATTCCATCCGCGTAGTACCTTGTCTTCATCGACGTTTCTGCCCGTAACATATGGTCGAATACCAGTTCCGTATGGGGATGTAACTCTCATAAAATATGATGGTTGTTTTTGTACTCGTGTCCTAACAGCTTCTCCCCATGTTTTAGGTGGTGGTAAACCCGGAACAGTAAAACGTTTTATTTGGTCTTGTGGTAATGGATCATCTGCTTTGTGAACTTTCGCAAGAACTTTTATACCTGCATTTTGTGCTGCATATACTCGTCTATTATCCACCGAGGTCACTTTTCCATCAGGCATTTTTACTACATCGATGGGATCACCCTCCCATCCATCTGTTCTCATACTTTCTTCTATTGTTGCTATGTGTTTTGGGTCATTCACATTATCTTGTGAGAATCGAATTCCTTCTGGAGGTAATTCTTCCTCGTCTTCTCTTTTCACTCTACCACCTATCATTTCAGGATATCCACTCTTACTCGTCTCTTGTCTATATTCAGCATATTGCTGTGAATGTCGATGAGTGTATTGATATAAGTTCTCTCGCTTCTGTCTTATTATATTTTCATTGACTTTTCGTCCCAATGATTCATTAAAAGCTATCAATAAACAGTCGTTACCTCCATTCGTTTGTTTATGTGTTTCAGTACCTCTAGCAGTATAAAAATGTCCAATACTTCCATCTTCACCTGGTTTATAATTTATTTCAGCTGTTTGTTTAAAAAATGCAGGTATCTTTCTGAGCCCTGCAGGTCTTATCACTTCTTTTTCACGAGTATCATCATTATAAACAACTATATTTCTTAATTCACTATTTGCTAACATTTTAATATCAGCACGACCTAAAGGCCTATCTTTATTTTCAATTTCTTCCGAAAAATCCTTCGGATTCTTAACATTATTTTGTAAATCATTTCGTTTTTCTTCATCTTGTTTTTCTTTCTCAGATTCAGCTTTCGGTGAAGGTGCTTCTACACTAACTTGACTATCTCTATTCTCATTTGATTTTCTTAATTGATCTATTTGATTGTTATTGTTATATGCTGAATCTACCATGGCCTTAACACCCATTGCTATCGCTGTACCAATCGCTGTTAATGTTTTACTAATGATTTGTCTTAATACTCTATCTAATTCTCTCAATAATTTACTTGTTATATATCCTTTTATCATATTAATCAATTTTTCTGTTCTCGCTTTAACAATTTCAACATTTGACTTGTTTTGATTAACATTTTTGTCAGTCTTTGTTTGATTAGAACTTTCAATTAAATTCGTCAAAGTTTTTATAACACTAGCTAAATTTAAAACAGATTGAACTGCACCAAAAATCTGATTAATTAAAAGAGTTGCTTTTACAGTCGCACCAATCATTTTTGCATATTTTGAACTTGAATTACTCAAAGCATCAGCAACATTCACATAGGAATTTTGTAAAGCAGAAACAACATGTAGTCGAATACTGTCGAACTGTTGTGGTAATAATTGGTTACCAGATAATGCTCCTTCAAGATTTTTTTCCATTGTACTATATTCGTTTTCGGTTTCTTCTTTAGTTTTACCAGAAGAATAAATAGTTTCAACTTTAGTTTGTATTGAACTTGTTATAACTTTCAAAATTTGATCTTCAATTGTATTAAGAATCTTTGGTATAACACCATCTTTTACTTGTTCCATAATTTTTTCAGTTATGATATTCGTCAAAGTCGTAAGAGCAAACTGTTTCATTGCATTCTTAGCTATTTGAAAAAATAAGGCTGCTTTAGACACTGAACCTATTTTAGCAACTGTAGCACCTACAGATGCTAATTTTCCTATACCTGCTGTCACTAACGAGATACTAAAGCTAATAGATTTTTGTATAGCCCAATCTCTCCAACTAAATTGTCCAGATAAACCTGCCATTGTCGCATAAACCATATCGGAAACACCTTCAGCAAGAAGAGCACCTCCTATATTGACTGCACCGAAAGCGATTAAAATTGTTCCTCCAATGACTTGAGCAACTCCTATCATTGCAACTGCAAAAGCATTCCAATCCCACCAAGATTTATCTTCTTGAATAATTAAAAATTTATCAAGGCCAATACCTTGAAAAAATCTTAATTCATTTGGTACAGTTTCGACCTCTTGAAGATCAATAAATTCTTTGAAATGAGCTTTTAAATCACCTTCATATGATCGAATATCTCCTTGTAATCTTAATATTATTGACTCAATTAAATTTTTATCATTTTTATATTCAGTTTTTTCGAAAATTGCATCTAATCGTTTGCTTAGATCATCACGATGATTACCATATTTAAATTGAGCGAGTCCACCGGATTTTAAAATATTTTTTTCTTTTAAAAATATGTGAATTTTATTTCCTTCTTCTTCTCTTGTACCGTATGGTAAATCTGTTTGATATAAATATTTACTTCCTTCACGAATATATTCGAATAGTTCTCCTAAAAATCCTTTAAGACCTTTATCCTTTTCATAACCATTATCATTAAACTTTATCTTCGAATATTTCGCATATTTACCATTAGATTTCAATAAATTTAAATCTATATCTTCGATTTTAACTCGATTTGTTTGAATTAAAATTTTCTTTTGTTCGAGATAAACTTTAAAATTTTTCTTTTCAGAATTCTCTTCGAATACATCTAGATTGACATTAGTATGATCAATTATCTCTTCTAAATCATTCCAAATATCTTCATAGGATGCTCCTAACTCATTTTTTATTTTATGCGTATCTAATATATAAACCTTTTCGTCTTTTCCTTGTACATTTAAAACTTCCCATATTTCATCATTATAACAAACAATATCTTCAAAATCTTTCTTTGTAAAACTACTTTTATTACTCTTTAATAAATCAACGATTCTATCAGCAACTGAAGGATCAAGATTTTCTCGAATTATTTTTTCCATTTCTATCGTATTTCTTTTAAATGATTTTCTTATTTGATCTCCTTGAATAATTCCCTTATCAACTAAAAGATTGTATAATTTTTCTCCTTTTTCATAATTTTCCTTATCAAATTTTTCCTCTTGATTTACATGTAAAATAAAATCATAAGGTTCAACAGTTTCTCCAATAGCTTTCGTTAAATAATGTATCTGTGTTCCAATAACTTCTAATTTGCTCTTTATTTGATCTTGATAGAAATTATCTTTTGATGAAACTTTTTGAAGAATCTCAGCGGTCGCTGATTGAGAAAGAATTTCAGCAATTTTAAGATTCGACATTAAATTTCGTTTCATCGATTCTAAACATTCTAAAGCTTTTTTTAACCTTCTTCTCGACTCTTTCTTAATATTGATCTCAGGTTTTAACTGGATTATACAAAATGCTATTCCTATATGTGAAAATCCTGAGATATCTCCGCAGGCGACGGCCTTTTCAAAATAACTCTTTGCTTCAGAATATTCATTTTCTGAAAGATAAACTTTTCCAATTTGAATTGCTTCTTCTGGTTTATCAATCAATTTAGGTAAATTCGAAGTACGTAAAAGATTAGTAATATGATCAATAAAGAAAGAATCATAATCTTTTAATAGATTATTCTTTTGTTGAGGTGTTTCAATAACATCAATTTGATCTTTAGCTTCATCTAACCAAAATGCCCAACGATTTTTTAGAATATTTTCAAATGGTTCAATTAGTTTTTCTTTGATTTTTTCATTTTTACCCTCAAATATCCTTTTGAATTCATCTTTTGCAATAGTTTGTTTAAATTTATTGAATTTATCGAAAAGTTCTTCTTCAACTTCAAGACGAAGAATATTCTTAAGTTTTAATTCTGATAATCTCGCTGCTTCTTTATTATCTCGAGTAATTTTTTCTCTTTCTAAAATTACATCGGATAATTCTTCTAATTTCTTTTGTTTCTGATCTTTTGGATATTGACTAAGATCATACTGCGATTCATAAATATTCTTATCTACTTGTAAAATAAATTGTCCAGTACCTGCAGCTCCATTTCTTGCTGTTCGTCCAAAAGCTTGTTCTTCTATTCGAATATTATCCGGTAGATAACATAAGATAACATGCATTCCACCTTCACAATTCACTTCTGAATCGACATGAATATCAGTTCCTCGACCACCTTTATTCGTTGCTATGATAATATCACCTTTAGTCGCCGGTTTCTTTCGAAATCGATCTTCAACATTATCTCCATCTCGTCTATATTTTTCAATCGTATGTGATGAAACACCATGTCGAATAAGTTCATTCCAGATATTTTCTGTTGATTCAACATTTTCACAGATAATTAAAACAGGTCGTTTACTAACTTGTTTAATACTTTCTTTAGCGATAAGATTAAGCCAATCGCTATATTCAAATGATACTTTACTAGGAAGTTGATAGAAACATTTCTTTTTCGATGTTGGAAGTTCAACAAATTGAACATGATATAAATCTGATAGAAAACTTTGAGAATTTTCTGAACCTAAGGTTCCTGTTAAACCATAGAGATAATTCTTATATCTTTGAAAAAATGCCTTATTAGAAATAAAAACTGCTTTTAAACTTTCAACAGATAATTTTCGTCGATATTTTAATTCTAAAAATTGTGCTAAACCATGACTCCAACGTGTTGAATATTGTTCAACACCAGTATCTTTATCAAGAACAATAATAGTCTTTTGCTTCTGATTCTTTTGTTCATCTGTTTTAGCTATATCTAGAACGAAATGATCATCTTCACGCATGATACGTGCTTGAAATGCACTATCAATCCATCGTTCAAGTTTTTGATTAACAAATTTCTGCATATAAACAGGTACGAATATATTTCTATTTTCAATATTTTGTTTTATAAAAATCGAAATATCCTTTATATTTTCTGACATATCATCTAAGTTTTTAATTTCAGTTTGAAGTACTGCTGCCCAAATATTAATAAATAATGTTTCAAGATGTTTCAAACTATGAATTTCATGTGAAAGATAAAGAACATGTCGAGCACGATCTAAACACATATTATCAACTTCATCAATAATCAAACATCTATTTCGTTTTTTATATTGATCACTAAAGATTTTCTTATTATTAAATTCATCTTCTAAAATATCTTTTTGAAATCCTCCAACTTCTCCATAGACAATATTACCTTGCGGAGTCTTTAGATCTGGTCGATACGCCTGATGATTAACTTCGTCATCATCATTACAAATATGTCCACTTTCAAGTTTTAATAATTGAAAAAATGAATGACATTTTTGTTCGCCTTCAATTGCTAAATCTCGATTACTAGAAACAACATCGACTGCATGTCCACATAATGCTAAAAATGCTGCTGTAATACCTACAGTAAGAGTTTTTCCTTCACCCGTTCGAATCTGTTCGAGAAGTCCTTTATCAGTACTATGAATAAAAAGTAATAGCGCAACTATTTGAGTATCTTTTGGAAATTGTGGTTTATTAGCTATTGACCAAGCACAACAAATCAATTGAAGAATTTCATCAAGATGAGAATAAACATATTGTGATGGATCATCTTGATAATCTTTAAGATTAAAGATATTCTGAATTTCTTGTTTAATTTGTGATGTATCACATTCGTTTGAATCGATTCTTCTCCAAGCTTTATCACGAATTACGGTCGCTTTGATCGCGATTTGATCAAGAATGTCTGCTTTTATAACATTTGTTTTATTTTTCTGTTCATCTTTTATTTGACGAATAATGTCGGCTGCTTTCGCATCCGATTGATTAACAACGATACGATTTGATAAAATAAGTTTATCTATTTCTTCTGACCAATTTGAATAATCAACTTCTAAAACAATTTTATTTCCTTCTTCAAATGATATTCGTTTAAAATGAATTTTTTCTAATAAATTATTTAATATATCAAGATTTTTAACATCTTCCTTGCCTATTTTATTCGAAACTGTCTGAAAAAACTCCATAAATCTATTATTATTTTCAATAGTCAATTGTACTCGAATACGATTTAAAAATAATAACGTTCTTTCATCAAATTCAATATTAATCTTACTCATTTCTCTACGAAAAATTTGTGAAAATTCTATTTCATATAAAAGAGTATCCCAAACAGTTAATGAAGCATCGGATAATTGATCTAAATTCTTTTTACTTGGACTTACAACATGTAACAATTCAATAATACGAAAGAATTTTTCTTCCTTCAGCTTTTGATAATTCGGCATTGTATCCGAATTCATTTGATCGATATATTGACTAATAAACATATTATTAAATAGTAATAAAACTTTCTCATTGACTCCCGTTAATACATTACGAAGTTGTTCGATTTGATTATCATGTTGTGAATAGATTAAACAAAATTTTTCAATAATATGTTCGACTAACAATACTTTTAACCAATCTTGTTGGGATGTAGTTGATAATCTTTCAATCGCGATTCTTAAATCTTCAAAACAACATAAACAATCGTGTATTTTTTTAAACTCATCGATTTCTACAGATAGTTTTCCATCGATTGTAAATCGATTATTCAATGTTTGAATTAAATTATTAAAATTTAATACTTCATATGGATTTTTCTTATCAAATGTAGAATTACTGTCTAATACATATCCATTTAATTGGTTAAAATCGAATTTATCCTCTACAATAAATGTATGGAATTTCTTTAGACTATTTTCTTGTATTGTACGGATTTTCTCGAAGATTAATTTTTCAATTTTATCATTATTTTTAATATAATTATATAACTGATCATTATCTTCTTGAAAATATTGAGGAAAATAAATAACAACTTCTAACCATTTTGCATTTGAATTCTTTTCAAATAATTCTTTAATAAACTTTTCAATATAAATCATTTTCATTTCTTCATAAATCGTTTTTGTTGATACTTTTAAATATTCATCTGTCTCCGGATTTAACTTTTCAACTATCGACTTTAATCGATCGATATGTATCAAATCATTCTTATTCAATTCACATTTCTCCGCTAATTGATAATTTGAAAGCCTATCAAATAACCATACTAAAAACTCAACAAATTTATCATCAATCAATCCTAATGGTTGATTGGTTTTCAACATCGTATCAAATAGATTTACAATATAAAGTGCAAATTGAATATTAGCTTCATTTGGATAACAACTCTGTTGATGAACTTTAGTTATAAGACTCATCAAATTCAAGAAGTTTTTCCATTGAATTCTTGATTTTTTACAATATTCATAGAAATTTTCGTATATTTGTTTAATTACTTTGGATTTTTCATCGCATTCTTTATATAAAAACGTTAATATTATGTCATAATCTTTGATTTTCTCTTCTATAGTATAATTCGTAGTGTTCATGTGTTTACTAATAACAGATTTCAAATGATTATTAAATATATGATAAGATTCTATTAACTGATATAGTACTTTTGCTTTTACTTCGATTAAATCCGATGAATTTTCGAAGGTATCAATCAGATTATTGAGAAAATTATCGATTTTTTCTTTCGGACTATATTCGATTAAACTCAAAATATCGATAAACGAATCGTCAATACTCTTGTTTGGAAATAAGTTTTCTATTTTCTTTTCAAGTGTTTGATTTATTTCAAAATTTATCTTCGATCTTCGATTGATTTCGCTTAGAATAAGACAGAAATTCAAATTATGTAATTTATTGGAATCAAACAATGGATTTAATCTTTTTGCGATCGTTCTACGCGTGTTCTCATCGATAGTTTCAATATTGAAGAATAATTGATCAAGTGTTTTCAACAGAATCATTTTCTCTTTATAAATAATCGTATCTTTCTTTTGTTTATCAATACATTCAATGATTTCTTTCAAATACTTAAGAGTTGTTTCTATATCTTGAGGGTACTGATTCAATATACTTTCGATTTCTTCTTTCTGATTAGGTAGAAGGTTGCTTTTTCGATCATCTAAAACTCTAAAGATTATTCTGATATCAAATTCATCTGATAAATAATTCCAAGTTTCATAACAAATTGATCTCAATTTGTCTAAATGATCGTTTGATAGACCGAAAAATTCTTTGGGTATTTCTATCGATATTAGTTTCGTTAAACTGATATAAAAGTTGAAAGCTTTATCCGCTTTTTTATTCTTATCAATTACTATTTCTTTAAATAAACGAATGATTTGATCTAAAAGCGAACAAATCGTTTCTGTAAACTTTTCTTTATTATCTCGAGTTGATTCAATATTCTTCTCATGTTCTATACTTTGAAATTTTGTTATTTTATAATCAAAAACGACTTGTATAAATTCAAGAACATTACTAATCGTTTCATCGATTTTTTTCTGATTTAAAATCGTTTTAATTACCGAAGAAATCGTTTGAATTGTTTCATAGGAAAATCTATCTCGATTATTTATTGTCCAATTGAGAAATTCGATTATTTTATTTGGTTCAGAAATGTTAACACACGTTTCTATTTGTTGAAATATATTTTCTACTAACGATAGATCATATAACGTATTAAAAGCATCGATTTGTTGTTCAATTGTAAATATATTTTGTTTCTCTTCAAATGTTTTTCTTACTTGAAACGCAAATAATCGATTTAAATCATTTGATTGATATATTTCATCTAAATCTTTCTTCTTATTCGGACTAATTTTATTTATTCGCATGTTTTCAATACTAATAGAAAACTGAAAGATAATATCAGAGAGATATGATCGTGGATTATGAATAAGTATATATTCAATTTCAACGATTTTTTCAATTAATTTATCGAAATATTCTTCTTGGACATTTATCAAACTTAAATTATTATAAAAAATCAAAAGAAAATCATTGATAATTGTTAATTGATCGGGATTTGTCAATAAATTTTGTAACGCATCGTTTCTGTTTTCATTAAAGAATGAACTTTTAGAAAAAACTGTTAAGATTTCTAATAAATTCGAGACATTACAATCTAGATTAAAATTTTTAATAGATTCTATTAGTTCTGTTCGATTCTCATCATACAAAGTCGGATCAAAATCATACGCAAAAAATTCTTTTAATAAAAATGATGATTTTAGATTAAAATTAAGTTGTTTTATTTGAATATCGTCTGCTATTCGAAGAATTTGTAGAAGATCAATTAGATTTCTTTTGCCTTTTCTTACTCGATCATCTTCAGAAGATTTTTCAATACATTTCAATGTTTTTCCTATCCAAACTAGCCAATATTGTCTTGAAAATTCTCTATTAAAACCTTTGAAAAAGTCGATTAATAAATCTAATACATGACTATATTCCGGCCATGATGTTTTCATTATTAAATCATCTATTTTTTCTTGTTGATTTCGAAGATATTCTAAAGCGACTAAACTATAATTCGATTGTTGTAAATTATAAAGATAATCGTAAGTAAAATTCGAAATTTTTTCTAAATCAATCTCTTCCGGTTTACTACATGTATCGATTAATTTCTCGAGAAAATCATGTCCAAGTCGAAAAAGATTTTCTTCATTAGGTTCTTCATTAAATTTATTTCTAAACTCAATCTTTTTATAATAGATGTTCGTTTGAAATCGTTTCCATTTTTGTTGATCCAAATCTTCCTTTAAAATTTCAATATTCTGTCGTGATAGAATTGTTTTCGAAAGATCTTCTTTTGGTGTTTCTATTAATATTTCTGCACGTCGTTGTGTAGTAGCAAAACGTTGATGAAATCGTTGTTCGTTTATAATTCGATTGATTGTACTTTTTAAACTTGCTATTTCAATACTTCGAATTTCTAAACCTGTTGCTAATTGATTCACATTGACTTTTTCCATTTCATTTTGTAATTGTTGATAAACAGCTTGATATTGTTTCTGATAATCACTATATTGAGTGAAGATATGTTGTGCTAATAGAATAATTCCAATATTCATTTGATTGGTATCGAGTTTTTCTCGTTGAAGTTTTTCATTTTCTTTACTTAGAATTTGAAGAAAATTTTCTTTCAGAATCAACAATTGTTTCGCATCATGTTCAATATCAGGTAAAGTTTGTACTGTATACGAAGGAATTTCTTCTAATTCAGCCATTTTTTCTATAAATTCTTTTAAACTTGAAGCTAACCAATGTTGATAAGATGCTACTTTTTTAGGATTTATAAATGGTTCGAAAAATTTCGATGATTGCTCGAAAACATCATGATGATTTATCCCATGAATTTGATGAACAACTTCTTGATTTTTATGTCGATTGAGTTTTTCAGAACCTCTGTGAGCTGTTTTATCGGGATAATTGCCTTTAAATCTATCATCAGTTTCATTGTATACCATGGGTAGCATAGAATAGTCCTGAAAAAACTGCTTTTCGGGATCATCACGTCTTTCATCGTGAGGAAGACGACCACGTTTTAAATTATCTATTCCTCGACTTGACAATGACGCTCGGCCAGGATTTATCCAATTACTTATACCTACATAATCAAGTCCATCTTTACCATGCTTTCCAGCTTCACCAGGTTTTCCCGTTTTACCATTTTGACTTTTTGAGTTTTCAAGAACAGCACGATGTTGAACCTCTGGACAGTTGCCTTTCAGCGCAATAATTTTTATTGCTCCAGAATTACCATGTTCACCAGCAAAACCACCTGAACCAGCATCTCCTCCATTGCCACCAGATCCACCATCAGTGCCGAGATGTCGATGACGATGTGACCAACCCCAACCGATCAATGCCCATGATTGTTCTAAACCTTTCTTCAAAGCGTCTTTGTCAGCATGTTTTCCATCAATACCATCTAAACCTGATGTTCCATTTCCACCATCTTGTCCGCTTCCTTCTTGTCCACCACGAACTGATACTTCGATTGAAGGTAAATAATTGGCGACAACATAAATATTCCCAGCACTTTTTCCATTTTTTCCATCCGATCCATCTTCTCCTTTATTTCCATTTCTATTTGCATCTGCTCCAATACTATTTTTAGCGGGTTTATCTTTCCAAACATCTTTCGCATTTTCACCATCAGTATACATTTCTAATGTCGTTATATTCTTAACTAATTCTTGACATGGACTAATAATAACAATATTTACTCCTGAATATTCTCGACTAGATAGATGAACGTCAATGTAGAGTTTATCGCAGTTAATAATTCGTATTTCATTATTTGAAGAAAAACAATCGGGATGTTTATCTTTAATATTTTTCAAAATTTGACTTAAAACACCAGATGTTGTTTTTATTTGAAAAATAACGTATTCATTTTGCTTGAAACTCTCGATTTCATACCAATTAACATATCCATTTAAAATTTTCTTTAAATTATTTACTTTTTCTTTAAAAATAGGCTTAAGAGTATGATTTGCCTCTTCAAAAACAGGTTTTATTATTCGAGCACATTCACAATTTTGTTTTTGTAAACTTTCAACTAGAGTTCTATACGTAAGAAAATTCTTATCATAATAATAATTTGAATCATTCAAGCTACGTAACGTCTCAATTATTAGATTTCTCATTCCTTGACTTTCTATAGCATCATATGTCGTTAGTAATTCATAGAGTTTTTTCTCAAAATTATTAAAAGCTACTAATGCGTCATAACGATAAGTTAATAAATTCGATATGAAGTTTTCTACTATATTGATAATACATTGTCGTAGACATCCACTAATTTCAGCACTACCTTTCTCATCTGCATCTCTAAGAAAACATTCGCATTCTTCTACTATATTATTCAATTCATTCTTATTAAACATACTGACAATGCTCTTTATATCATCAAAAGTTTTATTTGATTGAAGTCGATCAAGAATTTCTTTATGAATTTTACCATCCACAGAAAATACTTCTTGTTCAGGTAAATGATCATATTTTTCGTTAAGACATTGCAGAAATAATCTACTAAATTCTGGTAAAATCTTTGCTACTTTTGCGAATCGTTTTAACATCTTTGTTAAATCATCAAGTTTCTGTTGTAAATAAACAAAATGACTATGACTTTTGTTATTCAATTGTAATAAAAGATTATCAATAACTTCAGATGGTATCGTATTCGGAGAACAACGAAAAATTTTAATTATTTGTATATAAAAAGAAATTTTCTGATCATAATCGACATCTTCTAGATTCACTGAATTTAAAATAGATGAAGCACTACTCAGTAAATGGTTACTAGGTATTTGATTTACCACAATATCTTTAATAGAATTAAGTAAATAGTGATGAAGATTTTGTTCGAAAACTTCCATTGAATTTAATGATTTATATCGAAATGAAACTAAACTATTCATATAACAATCTACTTCTTCCATCATTATTTGTCTCAGATGTGTTCCTACGTAATACGCAGTTCTCTCATCGTTCATTGTAATCGAATTACGAAATGAGCTAACTATATTTTTTACACTCTGTTTATCATCTTCAAATAGATTCTCGATACATTTTTCAATATCATCAAAATTAGAAATTTGTTGATAAATATCAACTCTTAATCTCTCATTAATAGTTGATAATTCCAATAACTCGTAGTTACACGGTAAAAGACGTTTAAATATAGATTGAAATGATTCGAACGATTCTTCTATTTGAATAAATCGTTCAATGAAACATTTAATTGTATCTAAACTCTGCTTAGCACATTGATTTGTCACTACAATATTTTCAATTTTACATTTTTGTAATTCATTTGTTAGATATCTGCATTCTAAAAGGAATTCATGCGCAGGTATAAAACTTTTTCGAGTTTCAAGATAATCTCCAAGAGAATTTAGAAAATTTTCATAACTTGTTGAATTCGCATCATTAGACTTTATCATCTGTTTTATTCGTTTTGTATAATCGTAATTTTTATCTACGATCGTTAATAAGATATTATGATGAAGTTTGTCTTCGAAATACTCGAAATTTTGAAGAAGTTTCTCTTGTAAAGATAATAGATCAAACGAACATTTCTTAAGAATTTCAAACATAATATCAACTATTGAATTAATTTCTAAGTATTCCTTTTTTCTCGGATCTTCAGTCGTATTTTCAAGATTTTCAAGCGTGTTAATACATTCTTTCAGTTCATCATTAGAAACTACTCCTTTATTTAAATCACTTATCTTGTCTAATATTTCATCAAATCTTTTAATAGTAGTAAATTCTTTCGATATCTCTTCAATACGAGTTTTCATTTCCTGACCTTCTAAAACAGAAGAAAAGATTTTATAGAGTAAACTTTTGAATTTCTCAATTATTTCACGAGTTTGTTCATCGAGAAAATTATCTTCTATATATTCTGATATTGCTAATTTCTCACTATTTCCAATGTACCATAATTTAATTTTCTCGATATTATTTTTATTTGAAAATTCTTGTTTAGAAAAATTTCTCTTCAAAAATGTCCAATAATTCTCATTTGCCGCCCATTGACAAGCCGTAGCATTGAAATAGGCATGTAATAAACTATTTTCTGACATAAACCTTTGCTTTGGACATTCAATAAAACGAACTTCATAAACACATTGATCTTTAACACCTGTAAACCATTCTAAGAATTTTTCATTTATCTTTTCATAAGTCGAATCTATTACATAGATGTATCGTAAATGAAAATCAAATTTATATTCTCGTCTACTTTCGACAACTAATGTGATATAATGTTTGTTGGATAGTTTTCCTATACAAATAAAATTTCGATCGAGATTACGTATGATCTGTTCTTTAAAATCGTGAGCATGTTTCGCTTTTCGTAAATCATAGATTTCAATTTCTTTTTTCGATAAGCATTGGGGGTTGATGAAATAATATTGCGAAGAAAGCGACTTTGTGGATAAAAGTTCTTCATCGTTTCGAAATATTTTCGATAAATATTTCAATATTTGATCTTCGTTAAATAGAAATTTTTTTGTTTTCTCTTTCTGTTCGATATCTTCTGGTAAAATATCTCTTAAGTATAAATCTATATTCTTCAACTCTTGTTTTTCATCAACAAAACCTTCGTAGATTCGACCAGAAGCTGTTTCTTTATACAAATACCAACGATCGGAATTCCGCATAAACTTCGGTATAAAATGATAACTACATTGAACTAATATAAGAAGGTATCTTTTTTCAAAAGGATTTTCTTTTTCAAACTGAACATTTTCTTTCTGCCACTTTTTTACGCACTCATTCTTATCTGTTTGTATCGAACAAAAACGCCAATCGATTGTGTGAACACAATTAAACGAACGTTTTAAATCTTTAATTTGATCAAGATATGGAAGAATGTTAGAAAAAAATTCCTCTTCATCAATCTGATCATTTAAATTTTTAACGATGTTTTCCGACGAAATTGGAAATAAACTCAAAGGAAATCGATTACATACATGTTTATCAGTGTTTTTCGCTAAACTGCTGTTTATTTCGAACGAAGAAGTAATTTGCTTTCGACGCTTCATTTGTTCTTTGGAGAAATAAGAGAAGGCTTGTTCATATCGTTGCTCCAATGGGTAATTTCCAATAAAACAATACGCTTCTTTTAATAATTGACAAAAACGAAGTATTTTTGTTGTCTTGCATTTCAAATTAAAAACATTGTCTTTATCAACGGCGTACATCTCCAATACTTCACTTAAAACTTGATTATTAACTTTCTTCAAATAGATATGATTCAAAAATTTACTTAAGAATGATTTATTATCGATTTCTAATTGAAAAACTTCCGTTTTTCTATCTGGTAACGAAAACCAAGTTTCCCAATGATGCTCGTTTTTCTCTGGACTATAGATAAATAAAATCGATCGAGTATTTGATTTTTTACACATATCTTTCCATTTCTGAACTTCTAATTGATAATCTACGACTTTTTCTGGTTTTTTCACGGAATAATATTCGATATCATCTTCTTGCGGTTGTGACAAAGCAACTTCACATTCCATAACTTGCCGTAGATTTACAATTAAATATTTCCGTAATTCATATTCATCGAGCTTATCTTTGAGATTTTCTTCGGATGAGCCGCGTAAAAACTCTAAATAATACTCTACTTGATCGATACAACCGATTTCTAAATTACATTCAACTAGTGCGCATAGAATTTCAATTAAAGAATTCGAATCTATTTGATCTTGAAGTTTTTCTTCAAGTTCTTTTCGTTTTCTTTTTAACGAATAATATTTCCTATTAACCGATACATGATTTTCAAGATCACAAACGGAATCGAGAAGATATTTCGCATCTTTTACAATGTCGATATGATTAGTTCTGGGATTGTTTTGATCAAATTGATCTATACATTTCTTTAAAAATTCCCTTACTGACAATAAATTATCGTGAACAAGACCATGCCGATAATATTCATAGTTTACTAATGCTATATCATAGTAAAGCTTAGCGGTAAGATACTCATATCCTAATACAATTCCATTTTGTAAACGATTTCTTAATACATGACAATATTCACTTATTTCTTCGGATGATTTTATCGCTTGTTGTTTGATTTGCGCAAGTCTTATTTTTTCTAATAAACAAATTTCATGACTCTGCATGACTTTTTCAAGTATAACTACAATAACACTAAGTTGTGCAATGCGTCTCGTAAGTTTCAAATTCTTACCTGACTATATTGCAACACAGAATTCAGTTGATAGCACCAAATTTAATCTACAAAAAGTTTTTTGAAACAGATTGAGTAATATAACGTAGTCGACGAAATTAATTGAACAGATGCATCTGAAAATAATCGATTCATGAATGTTTATAATATACGGATCACTTGTCGCCGCAAATCTCTTTTCTTAATTAGTTGTCCGACTCGGAATGTAACAATATCAATACTGTATTCATTCTTCTAGCCTATTAAAAGTTCTTTAACAATATTCAGGAATTCTCTGAGTGATTGTATCATCTAATAATGATCGAACAGATGGCGTCTGATCAAACATATATATCTAAATAGTCAGAGCGATGCACAAACTATTTTCATAGAGTATACACGTGATACTTTGCTTTACTTAGAAGGGTATAAATTAAAAAAACAGTATCATAGGTACTTTGCTTGCATAGCGGATATTCACTGTTAGAAATGCTGTTTTCATTCGCCATTTATTATGAGATATCCATGATATACCAATCCTCTCATATAAACTAAATAGAAGAATGATAAAACTACGTATTTCATCATCCACATGACATGATGCTTCTAACCTTCAAAGCAAGCAATAAGAAAAAGAGAACAGACAAAAACATCGATGTTATCAGAGAAATCGTTTTATCATGTTTGAAGAAAGAGATGTCACTTAATAGTGTGCAAAAGAATTATTGATAAAAAAAAATCTAAACAGAATATTTTCCTTGGATATAGTCTTACAACCAAAACGTCGACACATATAAATTAAAATAAACATAGATAAGCATCTGAAAGAAAAACGTAATAATTTCTTTATATGACAGTATGATTGATGTAGTGATAAGTTTAGTTAATAAATTAGTTATTAGCTCGCGTCATCTATAATGATGATATTTTTATTGCTTCATGATTACTCTAATATATGGCTTTCTGTTCTGTTATTATTTATGCCGAATAGGAGGCTTACACGTATTTATCAAAATATTTGTTGAATGTTTCGTAAGATACTTTTACCAAATGTTAACGTCAATATGTTTTTTCTCATGATGATGGTGTTTTACCTTCATTGTCCTATTTTTTATCTTTCGAATCCTTCTTTTATATTAGTTAATTATACAAATATATTTTAATTGGTCGCCTTTTTTTTTCAAATATAACTCTCTTCGTATGCAAATGATCTGTATTGTTTAATTTAGATTATCGAATTTTTATATCTGTGAGAGTACGAGTTCAAGACAACTACTGGATTTGAGATTATCAAAATACGTCAAATTTATCAAACTTACTTCAAACAGGTGATTTAATTTCTTTTATTCGTATGATTTTCGACTATTCATTACTTCAAAGCAGTATATAAAACTACTTTGCTTTGTTTTAGATGTCCATTTCAAAAATACTTTTGGTTTAATTTTTATGAAATCTGATCGTTATTTGATTATATAGTGACAATCAACTGTAAGTGTTTGAGAACTTTCAAATTCAGTTTTAAGTTATTCCTTCTAACATATTTCACAGTTGCGCGTAGATAATGTTTTGGGAGAAAAAACAAGATAAATCAATGGAGGAAAAGCCTAATATTCGAAATATCAGATCTGTTAGACCATTTAACAAGAATAAAGATGATCAGAGTAGTGATGATGATGGAGTTGATGTAGCTGATTTATCATGTATGCCTGATATTTCAGTTGTAAAACGAAAAGAAAAGAAAATCTATCAACATCTTTTACCAATAGATAATGGATTTTATGATGGAGCATTAGACGGAAATCTTTTGCGTGAAGGATTAGGTACATATAGTTTTAATAACGGTGAAGAGTACTATTCGGGTTTATGGAAAGATGATAAACCATGTGGATATGGTTATCAGTTTAAAGGTTACGGTTCGACTATATGTCATGGTGATTTTCATGATGGAAAACTTAAAGAAGGTTATGGAAAAATTAAAAAAGATGATGGATATGAATATAAAGGTACAATTAGAGATGACAACTTTCATGGTCTAGGAATTCTATCAATTAAAATAGCAGGTCTTAGAGATATGAATAATATATCTGTATATAAAGATACTCTTAAAATTGTAGCTGAGTGGAATATGGGAAAAACAGATGTTGTTTATCTCGATGAAATTCAGGCATATTATATAGATCAACATAAAATTTTCTGTGAGAATCTATCGTCTATTCTTTCATCGAAGAATGAAAGTCTTCGAAAACAAAGACAATATTTTCAAATTTTAATTGATTTAGACGAGCGTTTTTTAGATCTTAAGTTATTATACGAAATAGGAGCACATCCTCAACTACCGAAAAAGTTAAAGTCATCAGCTGATCTATTGTATGTGCTAGATAATAGTTATAGAAATTTGAGCAAATATACCATAATTTCAGGCACATTGGAATCTTACAATCAGTGCGTTAAAAGTATTTGCGAAAAGAGTTTACAAAGTTATGTACTAAAATTAGTTTCAATAGAAGATTTATATGAATCCAATCGTATCCAAGCGAAAGACATCTTTGATAAAAAATTAAGTTGTTTTACAGAAAAATCTCGATTACAAGATCTCAGTCAAATCCTATCATTCAGTACATTAGTCATTGAGATGATTAAGAAATTTATAAGCTCTGCCAATGAAAGATTGACTCACGTTTCCTCGTCACATCGATCGGAATACATTGAAAGTCATACAAAACTAATAAAAGCTATTTGGACGGATTATCTCGAACTCGCTGATAGATCAGAAGATGAGAACGACGAAAGATATCATTTTTATATCGCCTGTTATGAAAATTTATTACAATTATCTTTCATAAACCCATCGCTGAGTGAACTCGAATCAGTGGACGATCCTAGACGTAAAATAGAATGGATTATTTATAAAGCGATGATATTTTCTTTAAATAATCTCAAACCTTGGAGAGCTATTAATCTGAACGTTTTATCATCTTATTTTGACGATAAATCCATACATGAAGATATGTTGATTAAAGAAATAGGAGATAGATTAATAATTCAAATTGTAATAGGTACAAAAGTTGAAATGATACAATTTTTCCAAAGAAATAAAAATGACGTGTCGGATATTTTTGAATCGATCATCGCCTATTATACGAATAATTTGTTAAATAGTGTTCATTCAAATTATCAAAGTAATATACAAGAAATTATTAAGATGAATGAATATTTTTTACAGATATCCGAAACAAAAAATGCTCTTGCTAGAGATACTATAGTAGATTTACAAGTCGAATCAATAAAAACATTTATTAAAATCCCCGGTAGTCTTTCGAAATATATTGATCATTTTCTAAGTTTTAATTCCGAGCTTTGTAGATTATCTGAACTTTTTAGTAACCTTTTCCCGACTACTATTAATACTGGATTTGATAAGATAGCATCAGAAATTGTATCTTCGATAGAAGATCTATTTAAGGTTACTCTTGCAAAAGATCGTAGTGTAACTACAAACACGGAAACTTCAGATGAGCTTGAGAGTGAATTGTTTGCTTTACAGGCAATAAACAATTTTTTGACAAATTTAGCTTCTTTAAATTTTTCTTGGATTGTCGAAAAAAGTCGAATCTCGTCATCCAGACAGAATCTATCAAGCTTTAGTTGGGTTTTCGGAAAAAGAGAAATCCCATCATGCGATAAGAATTTATTCAAACCTGTAGGAATTAAAGAGCTGTATCACGTAACAAATATCGAAGCAGCTAGCGCAAAAGTAAGAACGCCGTATTGTCATTATATGTTAGAAATAATTAGAGACTTACTTAATATTATTAACAGTAAGACATTGCCCGATCGATTCACTTCGTCCGAAAAAATTCGAATACGAGCGGAGTTAACTATGGGAATATCAAAATCGTTTGTATATTTATCCGATCAAATAAAGTATAATAGTTTAAAAAAATTTAAAGAAGAGTTTATTTCTATATTTAAATATACTATTAAAGATATCGAGTCTTACGAAGCATTTCATAGTAAATTAGAAAGAGTTGAACCATATTTTTTATATGATAGAAAGTTGAAAGAAATTACTGTTGATCAAGCTTTGAAGAGTTTTCAAAGTAAAAATAAAACTTTATCTGAATCTGAATCTAAGTTACTAAAAAAAGCTTTTTCGAGTTATGAAAAATGTTTTGGAAGTTATTCTCATCGTATCATTCATAAAAAATCTTTAACAGTTGAAGATGTAATCGAACATACGCGAAAGATCGCGCGTAAACCAGAATTTGAAAAGAAAACTATTCCAGAGATTATTGCTGGACTTTCAATTATACTTTCATTAAGAGTTTCAGATTTTATTGAGAAAAATCGTGAAAATAAATATGTTTTGAAAGATAAATTTAATAAAGATTGTTTCCTAAAACCACATTGTATTCAAATTCTCGGTCTATTCATATTGCTTAACATGACTGTTGAAAATGAAGATTTTCCACCAAATCATCTTGCAGAAATCGTTACTGGACAGGGCAAATCTTGGGCATTAGCACTGTTAGCTGGATACTTTAGTTCAATCGGTTATCAAGTTACAGTTAGTTGTTATAGTGAATATTTAATGGAACGAGATAAGAAATCTTTTCGAAAGTATTTAGATCCGTTTAATTTTAATGATTCAGTTAAATATGAAACATTTAAATCAATGTGCGAAGAACAACTTAGAATAAAAGATCAAAAACATAATCTACGAAGTATCATTTCAGATATTTTAAAAGGAGAAAGTCTTTTACCTGTAGATAGGAAAGAAAATGATAAACAAAAATCTATTCTCTTAATTGATGAAGTTGATGTCTTTTTCTCAAATGAATTCGGTACTGTATTTTCGCCTGGACTTCGTATTGAAAATAAATTCATAGCGAAAATTCAGAAAGATATTTGGAAAAATGTTGTTCATGGTAAAACTGATAAAAATCAAATACAAAAATCGATTGAAAAAGAATTATACAAAGTTTCTGATCAAGATAAATTGTTATCAAATTTATTCAAATCGAATTTGTTAAATCAACACCTGAAATACATGATAGATGCTGCTGTAGAAATTTATCAAGATATGAAAAATAAAAATCAATTACGAGAAAAATATAGAATTGAAGATAAAATTATAAAAACAAAGGATATTAGCGGAAAATTTGTTTCTACGATTTGGTATGGATATGAAAACAGTTTTTATTATCTTAAATTAATGTATGAAGAACAGAATAATTTTAATGAAGCGGAATTAAACGAAAAGAATTTTGGATATTTATCAATTCCATGTGGACTTCTTTCATATTCTGAACTTCCGAAGACTTATCATAGAATATTTGGTGTTAGTGGAAGTTTACAATGTTTATCGGATGCTGAACAATCATTATTGACATATTATAATATTCATCAAAGATCTTGTTATCCATCATTTTTCGATGGTTCACGATTAAGATTTGATCCATGTTATGATTATCTTATTGTCGAATCAGAAGAAGATTGGTCTGAAAAAATTATTATTCATGCTCGAAGACATACTTCGAAAAATAGATCCGTTTTAATATTTTTCTATGATGAAAAACAACTGAATAAGTTTTATCAATCTTATTCAGGAGATTTAGGAGTTGATCCATTTTATGTTACACAAAATGAGATTTATGATGGACAAAATTTAAATAGTATTGATATAGAGAAAATTATAAAAGATCAATATGCTGGTCATCATGGTAAAATAACTTTATTGACGAAAGAATTCGGAAGAGGTGTAGATTTTCAGGCAGAAGCTAAAGTAAATGAAAACGGTGGTGTGCATGTCATTCAAACATTTTTCTCTGAGAATATTAAAGAAGAGATTCAGATAAAAGGAAGAACAACGAGAAAAGATGATCCGGGAAGTTATGAATTGATTCTGTACCTTGAACATTTACAAAATCCTGAATTAGCAAACATGAAAATACCGAAATTTAAAAATGTGACAAAAGATACACCGTATGATGAGTTAGACAGACAGAGGACAGAAAATGTTAACTTATTTTGTCAAGAAAAGATTCAAACGATTAGAAACGACAGCAAAAATCATAAAAAAACACTATCATTTTTTCAGAGAGCAATTAGTGAATGTAACGATACTAATCGTAGTAAATTTATAGAAGAGATTATGAAATTACCATAACCAAGATGTTAATTTTATTGTATTGTATATTTTTCTGTAGTGTTTATTTTTTGCATTGTAAATAGTCTTTGCTCTGAATTTTTTATTGTAAATATTATTCCCGTTCTTTTACACCAACTTATCATTAATTTAAATCCAACATTGTTCAAACGGTTGAATCAATCATTATTGGTTAATTGTTAAATTCGCAAGCAAAATAATTTTCAATATGTACGTGTTGTTATTTGAATTTTCTTCTTTTCTTTCGAATCTCTTTTTTCACTTTTTATATATACGTCATTTTGATAGTCTTAAAAAATCTATTCAGAAGTTTATCATTAATTCAGATCTTTTAAAACTTTTTTAGTATTGCAGATCAAAACAAAATGCTTTTCACATCGGTACTTCGATGGTTTATGTTCTACTTTCTAATAAACAATGTATTTGGTAATGCCGAAGATATATTTGATATGTTCGGTGATACTCATACTCCAGTTACGAAAGAAGCTAAGGTAGATAAAGTTGAAATCAATCCAACTACAACAGTAACAATGAAGACTGTTGTTGATCATGTATGAGAAGATTATAATTATTTTCCTACTTCTTTTAATTAGCTCTATATTCTAGAAAAAGAATAGTGTACCTTCGGCATCATATGAAAATCAATATCGAACAACAATCATTGCTTATCGTAGTGTACTCGAAGATTGGACACAAAAGCTTCCGGTAAGAATTTTATTATATCATTTGAAATCATTTTGCTAAAAATTCAAACTATATTTAGTCCGAAGATGCTGGACTATATCGACTGATACTTCAATTATCTCCTGATGATATAGTTCGTCTTAAGAACTTTGCAAAGAATACAAAATATGACGAGATTTTAAAAGAAGTACATGCGGTATCAACACTTCTTCAGCGAAGTGCAATTAGAATTGAAGAACTTAAACCGTCACATTCTAAGTTAACACGGTTAGAATGGATACAATCAATAGATGGAAATAAAATAGTTTTAGTAAATATCGTTCAATTGATATTAAATGATTAACTTTTTTATCTAATGTCTTGCTTTTATTTTAGTTTGTACTTGTACCGATTAGCATTGGATTACTTATGTTTATTAGTATTCAAGCTCCTCATAACTTTCGACGATGGTTTACAAGTTTCTTGGTATTTGCATTTATGACTTCAGTTTTTCTAAATTGTTTGAGACTTTACATGGTTCGTTTATATTAATTTTGACCAATGACATATATATATATATATAGTAAATATACTCTATAGGACTCACTCGCGGAAGTCGATGCAACTCTTATTAAAACATTACCAGAACATTGCCTAAGTTATTCACATGGATTTTTCCATAATTTAAAAACTGCAATTTCTCGAACAGTTCAAGTTCCACATGATGATTGTGTAGAATATCAAAAAGCATTGCGCAGGTTACCTCATGCGGATGCAACGTTAATTAAGGTAATTTGTTTTTGTATTTATGACACTTATTTTAATGAAAGTTTCCTTAAGGGTATATCGCTTACTGTTACCGAATTTTTTACCACACCACTTGGTAAAATAGGCGAGGGCATATCTAAATTCTTTGGTGGTTTAATGCTTCATGTACCCATTGCAATGTTGCCAATAGTTTTTGGTTTCATTGGATTTTTTTTATTCTTATTCGTTATTACAAGGAAAGGTTATGGACTGTCAGCAATGTATGGACTAATTTCTTTCCATCCAGTTCATCCACCTGCTATTACAAAATCAGATAACGCTTTAGAATTAAAAGAAGAAGAATTAAAAGAATCGAAGAAAAAAATTGAATATTTACAACGCCAAATAGAACACTTGGAAAATGAAAAGCTTGCACTTAAAAGTAATGAAACTTCATCAAAGATCGATCAAAACTCCAACAAATATAAAAGAGCTCTTGAAAGTGAGCCTTCTCAATCAAGTCACAATGCTATTGTTCCTGAATCAGATAGTGACTCTTCTGACAATATAGGTGATTAATGGATAACTTTTATTGCTTCATGTATCCAACGTAGCTATACATGTAATATTTTATTATGTGAAGTGTTTTTTTCTGCATAAATAAACCCGATGAACTTTATATAAACATAGGTTTTTTTCAGAGAAAAAGTGATCAGCTAATTATTTCCTCTTGATGCCGCTCGAATCATCAAGATGCGTTTATCATACACATGTAACTGAAAGGAAATTGGTTTTACGAGAACACTTGTCTCATCTATCTATGGATAAATGAGATATCAGACAAAGTAACTGAAGCAAAAGAGCTACTCAGGTCGATGAGGGTGTGGGTGTGGATGAGTGCGTGTAGGTGTGAGTGTTCATGAAGGTGCACGTCTGCGCGTTGATGTGGGTGAATGGCTCTCGAGACTGGGTCACTCTCTTTTCTTCACTAAGATCTAGATCCACATCCACACTCACACCCTAGAAAGAACTAATACAAAAAGCGTTTCTCCCTAGCTTTGGGAGACTTTCTTCCTGAACTTCTCCTGCCAAAAATATCGAACGAAAGCTCTGCAACCGATTTCTGATGATCTGAACAGACAAACATCTTTGTTTTTTACAGAAAGAAATATTCTTTTTATATTACGCAAATAAAAAATGGTTGTAGGAAACTGTTTTCGACCGAAGTTCGTTTATTTTCAAGTAAACAAGTTGGATAAAATAAGAAAGTTAGTTTATTTCAACGTATAGTGGTATAGGAATTTAGCGGTATAACATTGCTCAATCAAAAGTACCAATCCGTTCGCGTCTCTGTTTTGCAACCCGACGACGTTGACGTTCAACTTTTAAGCGTTCAACGCGTAAATGTTCTTCCATTATATGATATCCAGAACTATTTGCTAATTCTGCAGGTGAATATTGAGCTTTAAATAGACCCGTAGTTTTCTGATCCAGTAGTTCTATCATTTTGATTAACACAGATTCCTCTAATACGGACATTAGATTAATTAATTCCAATGGTTTTGAATATAATAATACAAGAGCCGCAATAATTTCGCCGTTAGCAGCAGCATAATGAAATGAATTCCATCCCCATTTAAACGTACCATTACTCTGTCGGAAATCTCTTTCTTTTACTTCTCTACGAGTTAAAACTCGATTTATAGAAAGTGCATCTTCAAGATAATGTAATATTGATGGAATATGTCCTAGTCCTGCAGCTAATGATAAAGAACGATGATTAGAATATGTATTTAATCTAGGATATTGAAGGCGATCTTTACAAGGCCATCGATGGCTTTCAAATAATGTTTCTAGTAGACCAGGTATATTTTCGTGATGTATATTGAAATCATTAACAGAAAATAATGCGTCGATGTTATAGTATGCTTCAGGTTCACGCATAGGGCGAGTAGGGTAATATGAAACTCTTTTTGGTGGAGGATGAATTCCCACCAATTGTGGAGGAAGATTAGAACGGGTTAGTAACTGAATACATAATTTATTAAATGAATCATTTGTATTATCCATTTCTGTAATTTTATTCCATGCAGCTTGCCATAATAATGATAACGTTGTAGGATCAGTAGTATCCATTGCAACGGTTATATCTATATTTGGTGATATTCGAATATATTGTTGACGCAATTCACTCCTACAATAGTCTGCGGGATTATTATATCCTACAACTTCATTTATTTCTGCTGCATTATATATAAAACCAAGTACACCACGAATCTTTGGAAGAGCTGTTGGGGCTGCATTTGAATTTCCCAATGAAAGTAGAAAAATCTTATCTTTAGGAATCTGACGAACTGTTGTCGCCCATTTTAATGCAATATAATCGGGACGATTAAATCGATAGCCACCATCATAAAATGTATATGCAATTCCATTGATATCAAGCGTTTTATGTGGAAAAAAAGGTGCTCCAGCTGATGTACAACGAACTACATCTCTCAATAAAGTATTACATGAATGTCGAAGTGCAAATATATTATCCGGTTCATGTGGATTGTAAAAATATAAACCAGTTTTTCTAGGCGAATTTGCATGATTTATAAATAAAGCAGGTCCTTGTTTATGAATTTCAGTTGGAATTATTAGATCATGACTACCACAATCTGATAAACGTTTACTTGGTAATTGTGCTTTCAATACTTCCTCAATTCCATTCGACGAATATTTTGAATGTCGGATCAGCCATAGTAGACGTTTTTTAAATATTTTAAATCGACGTGGGCCTATATATATACTTAATAGATCTTTTGCTTTCATTGGTCTTTGTTTAGCTAATCCACATGCCAATATCCCTCCGGTTGAAGTGCCAGCAAAACAATTAAATAATTCGCCAATATATTTACCAGTTCGTCGTTCAATTTCCATTAAAATAATTGCTTCAACAATACCTCGAATACCACCTCCATCAAGAGATAATATATTATAATACCCAGGTGGAGCAGGGTCCAATGTTGGTAATATTTCTGGCGCACGTATTTCATCTGGACCAGAGTGATGTAGAACATTAGAATTTTTATCTAAATTGGGAATACTTGAAGCAGATGAACTATTGGTTTCATGCTCATTTTGCCGTTGATGCAATGTTGGAATGGCATCCGATGGATTTGCTAGTGATCTGGTATGTGCATTAAGCGTTGGCAGTCGATTATCTTGTTGCATATATGAATTCCTTGATTTGCTGTTATTTTCATTGGAATCATCGTATTTAATGACACTTTCGATATAATTTGACAAAGTTTCATTATTGAATGAAAATGGTGCTTGTTTACAAGACATTTGTAATGTTTTTAAAAACGTTTCCAAATTTGTTAAAATTTGCAAAAGTTCTGTACTTTGTAATTCATCAATATTTCTTTTTATTTTTACAGTTGCTAATGCATCATAGTAACATTTAAATGTAACATCAAGTAGTTTTTCATCATATTTGATAGAACATGTTCCAATTAATATATTTAAATTTTGAAAATAATCACTCAAATATTCTAACGACGATAAATATTCACGATCGTTATTGCTCTGTTCAATTGAATAAAGTAAATGTTTTTGTAAATATTTATTAACTTTCAAGTAAAGATTCAAATTTCGATTCTGTTGTAAAATCATCAGAAATTATTTTATCTTTTTGCGATGATACTGATTTATTAATATTTATCATATAATTTGCATCTAGTAAAGCTGTAAATGCAGCTTCAAATTGTCCAATACTTGTACATAAAAATGATCGAATTAATAAATATTCAATTCGTTGTTGTTTATTCAGAATTGATGCATTGATATCATTCATATGTTTAGATTTTTCTTTTAGTTCTTTGTAATAACAATTGTCGACAATATTGGAATTATTTAAAAGTTCTAAATCAACATTAACACCATTCCAATCATCAATTTTACTTCGAAAATTTGCACGTGCCAAATGAAGAAATGAATTTTTAAATTGTCGTTGCTGTTCAGTAATTTCCATTGCATTATGAAATGAATCCTCCATTAGACTTGAAATTGAACTCATCATACCACTTCCGAATGTTCCTATAGATACTTTATATAAATCAAATAATTCTGACGAACGATTTTGTGCAATTAACACAGCAGCCGATGATGAAAATTCAAGAGTAAAATTATTATCAACAAGATTATCGATATTAAGGGTTTCATCGGTACATTCAGTAATAATATATAATAGACGATCAGTTTCATACTTATTTATTTTATTTAACGATTCTTTAATTTCAGTTGAATGTATGGGTGAATCTTTCGATGAATCGATTTTCACAGTTCTTGGATCCGAAGAAGTAATAAATGCCTTAGCAAGATTAAAACTATGATGATAAAGAGGATGTGAACTTGATAATGTTGGATTGATAATTAAGAAAAAAACATAGTATGTTAAAGCATTATTAAGTTTTTTATCCCATTCATTGTCTATTGATCCTGAATCAAGATAAAGTTTTGATATCGATACAGTTTTCTTCAAATATTGTGCGTGTCGACTCATTTGAAATTCTTTCTCTTTATCTATGTTAAATAATGTACATTTAACATCGAATGAATCAGTAGGTCGATTGTTCAGCGTGAAAATGAACATATAATTCATTAAACAAGATGATGTTGGATAGAAAAAACGGGTTAATAATGCTAGAAATCTTGAAAATATCATTTGAATCTATTATTTTTGTGACCAGTTCGTTTTCCACGCTCTTCGAAACTTCTTTGCTATATCCTTGTATTTCATTCATTATAGATTTTTCTAAAACACCACTACATTTAGTAAAAATATTCTTCATAACAAGATTGAAGTCCTGCATTCTTTGAATGTAATGCTGTTGATGCATGATTGGTTCGTTCACAGTATTATAAGAAGCACCATCATCCGTCGACGATTGAATAGGCAGCTTTATACCAGTATAAAATGAAAATCTTTCCATGATTAAGTCAAAGAATTTGATATTTTTATAATAATTATTATCGTTAGGAATTGATGGATAATTATCTTTAGAAAAATTTTCGCGTTTTGTTAGTGACAAACGTTGTTTATCCAACAAATCTGATGCATAACGAGTTTTAATTAAACTAGCGACTACGTTGGTATCTTCGTTACCGTATCTTGAAAAATATGAATCACCCAAAGACATATTATGAATTTTGAAAATGTTGGGATTGCTGAACGATAGTTAATTGTATCAATGGTTAGAAATGCAATTCACTTGCAATATATTATACTACAACAAAACATCATCTATAGACTCTACCCGAAAAAACATAATTCCTCCTCCTCCCCCGATTAACTATCATGAAGATCTTATGCGAATTGTAAACTATTAGAATCGACTCTCTGATCTAAATATTATTTCAGTATAAATGTGTCTTAACAGTTGGATTGGATAATTACTTGGGGATGGGGTTTGGGTGCGGGTGTGAGTGTGGCTGTGTCTCTGTATGTATTGTGACTGTGATACTCACACCTACATCCAGACCCTCACCCACATTTACACCTACATCATCAAAGTAAAGTGGATCAATCGAGTAATTAGAACCAAATAGTATTTTACGTAGTACTAAAACTGTATTAAAATGCTCTTTTTTAGATTTAATATCTTCTCGCAATGTGTTCATCTATAAGGAGGGCAATTACTCTTTATCTGAGGATAGAATGGGAAAAAACAAGTCTTTTTGTGAGAATACGTACAAAAAACAAAGTGCGTTCAATGCTACTAAAGCGAAGAAAATCAAACTGCCGTTTCGATGGCTAGAATAGTGATAGTATCGACTGTCTGATGATAAAGAAAAGCGAGGAGAAAAAAATGCTTTGCAGTGCCTATAAGTGTACTGGCGATGATAAAAAAGAGGGTGGGTGTGAGTGTTATTTCTGAGATACCCACACCCTCCTCTAATGCTCTATAGGTATTCTACGGGTTTTCTAACACCTGATCATAGAATGCCTCGAAATGTTAAATCTGATAAACTATTGAAATATGTTCCATTGAATTTATGAAAACCGCACAAATATTGGAATGGTGCTTGTCCGATACCTATGCACTGAGCCAATTTTCGAGAGAATGCTTAACTGAGAGTCACTAGGGCGTACGCCATCTAGCTCGTTCAGGCAGCTTTAGTCAAGAATGATTCTCTTCAGTGTCTTTGAACCTTTGAGTATTCCTCTTTTTGTTTAATTTATTCCGAAGTTTTCGTGTAACTAATTATATATGAGACAATAATTAATAATATATTGTTTGAGTGAGAAAATAATGGTGAATGGAAGAAGATCTTTCTTTGAAGAAATCGATCACTCATTTATATGCTATTGCAAATTTTCACATGATCGACGAGACGAGATTAATGGATAATAAAAATGCCGAGACAGAACCTAACACAGCTAACTTTTGTAAAACGTGGGACGGGATAAGATAAAGAAAAAAATTATGGCGGGACACAGACCGGGACGACGCATTAAAACCTTATCCCGTCGATCTCTAATCCATAACTATTACATCGAACAACTGCATAAACGACAGTAATTATTCTTCATTATTATTAATACCAAAGGTTTCTTGTTCTTCATGAAATTTTTAATTAACTAGTTCATTAGAAACTCGATTACCAATCGATAAAATTTCGCTTCTTTTCCTTTACGTTGAAATCTCAAGTAAAAATCAAACACAACTTACACTTAATCGATTTTACCATTATCTTTACGACTCTTATGATACATTTTTAAAGATTATATATTATTAAGATTACTCTCTTTACTTTCAATATCAGTACGATATAAACTAAAACTTCATGACAAATTATTTTTATAATATACTTATTCAGAATTTCCCGTTACTTTTCCTCTATATAATTGAACTATTCTGATGAAAAACTCCATTTCTTAACTAATTAATTAATTCATTCTTCAAAAATCTAACCTTATTTTTTTGTGATTTGATAATACGATATAAAATAAATATCAATTAAAATTCAACTTAGATATAATGTTTTTTTCAAATATATGAGTATAATCGAGATGCGAATAATAATAATATATCAAAAATGCCGTCGTTATTTATCGGTTCTCTGGATTTGTACTTTGATTCTGTATACTATAGTTTGTGCTGAGAAAAAAATATTCGAGATAAGAATAGTTTCTATTAGCATAAGCTTGGAAGATATCATTTTCGTTTGTCTTGAATATTTTTCTCTCTCCGTTTGCTTATCATAAGAGAAAAATAGAGTGTAAGTATTAAAAAAAAGAGAAAAAAAAATCTCTTTAGAGAAGGATTATCTCTAAAAAATGATCATTAGAATAGTAAAGGTCAGATAAGAATTAGTACAATAAAAGAATATTATGACTGTCTGAGAAAAAAGAAATATTTTTAGTTATTTATTTCGAGATCGTTTAATTTGAATTTATTAATTTGCAAATCTTATATCGAAAGGTGTCTTTCAAACATTATTTTCAAAAAATCTTTTTGTGATGCCACTCCAAACATAGATCATTTTTGTAAATCTATCTAGTTTTTTCAGATAAGTGATCTAATAAAATATTTTATTTGAATTGATTGATCATACCACCCTTACCATCTTGAGGGTGTGAGTGTGAATGTGGGTGTGAGAGTGTGGGTGTGGGTGTGGGTGTGGATGAAGGTGGGTAAGTGAATGTGACTGTGCGTGTGAATATTATACCCACACCCACCCCAAAGCCACACCCACACCCTCAAGAGAGTGAGTGGGTGGATGGATGGGTGTGTGTATAGATAAAGATACAACAACAACAACACCCACATTCATACCCACTCACCCACACCTACACCCCAAATATAATTTCATTAAAAACACTTTGTTCAACACAAAATCATCTGGAGATGGGCGAGTGTCTTTCGCTTACTCATGCATCCCCATTATTCTAACAACCACATCTATATTCACACCCATATCCCACTCTCACATACACCCTTTACGAAAAAACGATTATTGATAGAACTTTATTTTCTTTTTTCTGATGATTACACATCAATCATTAGCATACTAAGTGATTAATTCAATTAGATAATGTATAGGACACAAATTAATCTATATACACTACTCTTTATCATTCAAGACCTTGTCCAATGCAATACAACAATCAATACAATTTGAACAAGATTAGTTATTCTGTTCTTATTTTTCCGACTTATTTTCTTTTTTAGATTCGTTTTCAACATGTTTGTTAAAATAACAATCGACGACTTCGGATGTTACAGTTATTTTTTTAATTTATAGAGGATATTCTAATATTTTGTGTTAGCAACGTAAGTATGTTTGTAAAAACCTTTTATACATATATATGTATATTTTGTATGTGTATTGTCACAGCGGTCGGCTATGCCCATTCCATTTTAATTACTTACAGAGATGTTCACTGTACGCGCGAGTAAGTAAAAATACAGTTATTTCTCTCTTGCATAAAGAAAATATTTGTTCATTTAGAATAACAATTATAATTTCTGTTTTACAATTTCAATCCACTCTTTTGTAGTTTTAAGATGCGGATGATTTGGTGGTAATGAAACATTGCGAATGTCAAGAGCACGTTGAAAATATGAGAGTGCTTTCGAATATTCTTCCATGTTATGGTACAGACTACCGAGATTGTTGTACGATTCGGCCAAATCAGGATGACTTGCAGGTAGGGTTTTTCCTTGAATATCAAGTGCTTTTTCGTAGAATGAAAGTGCTTTCGAGTACTCTCCCACTTCTCTATGTACCTCCCCGATGTTGTTGTAGGAAGTGGCCAACGAAGGATGATTTTCAGGAAGCGCTTTTTCTTGAATTCCAAGTGCTTTTTCGTCAAATGAAAGTGCTTTCGAGTACTCTCCCATGTTCTTATACACCTTACCAGTGTTGTTGTAGGAAATAGCCAACGAAGGATGATTTTCAGGAAGAGTTGTTTCTTGAATTCCAAGTGCTTTTTCATGAAATGAAAGTGCTTTCGAGTACTCTCCTATGTTATAATACACAATACCAATGTTGTTGTACGATTGAGCGAAATCAGGATGATTTATAGGAA
>CAJNOI010000597.1:0-35676 GCA_905250115.1 Adineta steineri
CATTAATTCACTTGTTGATGCATCATTATTTGTTGTTGTTGTTGTTGTTGTTGCTGTTGTTTGTTGAAGAAGAGATTGAGCTTGTTCTAATGTAAATTGTGCACTACGTGTACGTTGAAATGAACGTGTATCAGTATCTTCATTTGATACATTTTGTGCTGGTGACCATTGCCATGATGTTTGCATTTGTTGTTTAAGCCAATTTATTGCAAATTCCCATTGATTAGCAGTAGACGAAAAATAATCTTTACATGCATTACTTCTATATAAAATAAAATCAATAAATAAAAATATTATTTTCTTTTCTTTTCTTTTTCATATTTACGTATTCGACAGATTAATAAGAAATTTAACCGTTTGATAAGCTCGTCGTTGTTCAGTTTCAATACTTGTTTGAATAAGTGAATAAAGTCCATTAAATATTTGACAATTATCACCATTACTAGATTCATTGGTGCTTGCAAATGCTAGTTGAACTCGTTTAGTTTGTAATGAATCTTCAATTAACTAAAATAATAAATGAAAATGTTTATCCGAACAATACTTCTCGAAAACTGAAACGCTACTCACATATTTATCATGCGGAAGATGTGTTTAGGGATGTACCGAGCCCTGACAGAGACTCTGGGGTTCGGTCAAGACTTGAATATGGAGATGGGCGTGGATGTGGTGAGTGCGGATACTATCCTTTTCACTCGCACCCATACCCACCCACACCCATCCTCCCATCCAAGCCCGAGACCGAAACTGACCGAGTCCGAGACTGACTAAGCCCGAGCTGGCGCGTAACCGAGCTCGAGAGGTTCGGGCTCGATACATCCCTTGATGTGTTCTCTACTTCTGATTCTCTGAGTCTGTTATTGTTAATTCGCAGTTCTCAACATTATTTAACCAATCAGACTTTTAGAATCTATTCTCGATATTGATTTTATTTTACTTGAACTCAAAGGCATTAAACGAATAGTTTATACCAGTGTTTTATCTAGATTTTTCCTTCCGAGAGCGCGATAGCGATTTCCGGAAGGGCGAAAACCTAATTTCTGGAAGGAAAATACACAGTATAAGCATAAAAATTGCAATTTTCGGAAGGGCAAAATCGATCTCCAGGAGGGCGCTGCCATCCTTGCCCTCCCTCTAGATAAATCACTGGTTTATACGCGAACACGAAAATATTTTTAATCACTTCCATAAAAACCCAGTGAAATGAAAGTATAATAATAGACTTACCAAAATATGACTTAGTAATTTAAATAATGATTTCAGATCATTTGTATGTGCTTGTACAATTGATTGTAGAATAATTCGAATAAGTTGTTCAGAAAAAGTTTCATTATTATATGCTATTCTTTCTAATAATTGTATTGTACGTATTAATTGTGATGGTGAAACTTCTTGAAAAGCATAACAAATTTCTTTTAAATATCTATTAGCTAATTTGCCTTGAAAATATATGTTCATATGTGTTTTTGATTGTAATTGTTGTTGATCAAATATTTCTGTTGTTGAATTACAAGCTAACACTAATGTTGCAATTATTTCATGTATAATACCAAATTCTTTCGCTTGTCCGGAATTCCATCGACGTGTATCAAGATTTTCTCCTAATAGAAAATTCATTAAACGTGTAAATGTATTTAATTGTAATAAATAATCAATAGCATTTGGATTCATTTTTATATATGAATAAATTAATTGAAAAAATGCTTGAGATTGTTTAACTTGTTCAACAACAGATTTATCTAATAAATTTATTAATTGTTCAATAAATTGTTTCATTAATGTTAGTAAATTATTATCAATATTAATAATTAATGTTTCATGATTATCATTAGAATTTGTTTCTTGTATATGATGATTTTTTTCAGTTAAATGTGAATATGTTGCTTGTAAAACTTGTTCACATATTTGTTCAAATATAAAACGTATATCTTCAATAGGACAATCAAGTAAATATAATTTTAACCCATTTTCTTTTCTTTCATATAATAAATTATAAAAAATTTCACATGATGAAAGATTTTTATTAAATAAACGTGATAATAATTGTACCCATTGTTGTAAACAATCTTTACGTAGCCGACGATGTGTTCGTAAATGTGTATTGAATAGAAAATTTAATGCTAATTTTGTACATAAATCATAGGATGTTTCATCATTATCATTTTCAATAAATTCCATATCAAATGGTATATTTATATCATCAAAACATATATTTGATAATTTATATATAAATTGAAAATAATCTTCACAATATGTATCACGATTTTTTAAAAATTCAAGATTTTCATCTTTAACACAAGCTAAGACACGTGATGGGATTAAAGGTTTTTCAATTTTAAATAAATCACTATTTTCACTTCGTACAACTAAATCAGCTAATTGTGATAATGAATCACGTTGATTTGGTGGACGATGTTGTACACGAACAGCTGTACCTGGAATATGACGTGATGAACGAATTGTATTAGGTGATGATGGAACTGGCGGTGGTGGTGGAAGTAATTTTGATGGTTCAATACATTGATATATAAGCATATATGCATTCCAAAAACGTGTACGTTCTTCTGTCGAATTATTATTATCTTTTTGAACACGAAATGTTCCACCAAAACATTCTTCTTCAAGCATTTGTTCAGTTAATTGAATTTCTTCAACAGATGTATCATTAAAACGATACCATTGATTTGTATTATTTGAATGACGACGACGAATATCTTTTATAAATGAATAATAATGACCAGCATTAGCTTGACCTGAATGAATGACAATACCAATTAATTCATAATTTATTGTTGGCATATTATTTGAAGGATTATTTAATGAGGATGTTGAACGAGGTAAAGATTTATTATCACCTAAAATAAATATACACAATGTTTTATATAAATATTCAATAGGTCAAGACATAATACGTAACTTAAGAACGTACAAACTATGGAAAGTAAGAATCGAGAAAATCCCCTTACATGATAACAATAAAATTCGAAAATCTTGAGGGCATGGGTGTGGGTTTAACGTAATACTATCCACTAGGGACCTGCAGAGTCAACTTTTTTGACTCCGATTCCGACTGCGAATAACTCCGAAATTTTGTTAACTAGAGAGAGCAACCTATAGGGACCTTTAGAGTGAACTTTTACGACTCCGGAGAATTATGTTTTACAGACTCCAATTCCGGTGGAGTCGGAGTTATAATCGCGTTTCGGAGTCCTGCGCAGCTCTCTACTATCGACCAGAGACTGGCAAAACTTGTCCCGTGCTCATGCTCACGTCTACGCGCGTTGCATATCAGCAAGTTTTCCAAGAACTAATAAGTTTCTTTCGTGTTCCTGCACCACTCCTCAAACATCGAGATGGCGTAGAAGCGTGCTCCTCAAGAGGTAGCATAGGAGTGAGCACCATCGCGGGACAAGTTTTGCCGGTCTCTGTTATCCACACTCACACTCTCTAGTAATTCTCTATAATCAATTGAAAAATTTTCTTTACCTGTTGATGAATTAATTAGCCCATCATTATGTGTATTATTTGTTGAATCATCATGTTCAACAAAACTTTCACGTTTATTAACACCATCTAATGTATATGGTTCCATATTGAGTACTAATGGAAATTTAAAATAATCATCAAATTTTAATGCACGATTATTTTCCCAATCGAAACCAAAACGTTTCATTTGTATACATAATAATGGTGGTAATTTTTTAATACATAATCTTTTAATTGTTGTTCGTTTTTCTTGACATTTAGCACAAAAATACTAAAAATAGTATTTCATTTTGTTTTTCGTTTTTTCAGTAGAAGAAATCATTTACTTACAGCATTATTACCATCAAGTACTTCACCTTTAACAAATTGATTTAATGATTCATTAAGTGAATCAACTTTAACTGCAACATTTAATGCCATAAATCTTTCTTCACCTTCATAACGATGACGACAACCATTTGTACATATCATTTGATTACAAAAAATTCCTTCAAATTGTTTACGAAATATTTCTTCTTGTTTCATACTTTTTAAATATTCATCAATTTGATCAGTCATTGCTGTAAAAAAATCAAATGCATCTTGTTGTTCACGTATATTTATTTCTTGTCCCCATAAACGAAATACTTTCCATAATGATTCAGGTGAATAATATTGCATTTTACTTTCCATTAAATGACCAAAAACTTGTTGAAGTTGATAGAATAAACTTGAATCACCATTTTTATTATTCGTTCCATTTGTTGTATTTTCAAGATCATCATGTACACTTAATATATGTTCAGAAATTTGCGGTAACATATACAATTGTTGAAGAATAGAATTCATATAACAAGTTGCACCACCTAAAGAAAATATTATATTAAAGTAAAGCACATCAACATCGATTCTAATCATTTATTGTACTTACCATTATAGAGACCAACTAAACCACATGTTGCACGCGGATTTACTTGAGGCATAAACTAAATTATGTACAAAGTAAATATTTAAAAATATTTATATATTTTTTTATATAATCTTACCTCCCATTCAGTTTGTTTTTCAAGTATGGGTCTATGATGTAGATTAATAAGATCTTCTACAACAATTTTTAAATTTGGACGGCAATTTCGAACTAATTCAACAAGTACATCATATGCAGCTAAACGACTTTCACTTGTTGAACATTTTGGTTCCGGTACGGAATTATCCAATAAATCATTTTCATTATTTGTTGGTGTTATTGTTAATGACATACTTTTTGAAGCCGGAAATAAAAATTGATCAATAAGTAAACGTATAAAATCATTACCAAATTCAATTTTATTAATATTTTCACATGTTAATAATGTACGAATGAATCTTAAATGACCCATAAATAGAATATTATCAATTGCACGTAATTCATTTGATATTGAAGATACTGTGTATGTTGATAGCCAATTAAATTCATCCGTTAATATTTGTTGAGCATCAATATGAAGCATTTTTTGCATTTCTTTTGTTAAATTTTCTGTTAATTGACAACGTAAATCAAAATATTCAATTGATTGTGCTAAAAGTTTTTGATTTGGACCTCGTGTACCAGCACTTGATGTTGACCATAATGGTAATCGTGCTTTTAATAATATTTGATGTATAACTGCACGTATATCGCATGCAGATGTTTCAATTTTACATAAACGTATTATATTACGTAATGCACATTGACGAACTTCACGAGAACTTGTACTGATTAAAATTTCCAAAAGAAAATCAGCAAAAAATGGTTGAACAAGAAATGTAGCTAAGCAAAAAAGAAAAGGAAAGATATTTTTATCAATGTCACTATTTTTTGCATATATTCTCATATCTTGATCATGACAAAGAGCGTTACAAAATTTTCCAAGTAACAAAAGGTTAAAAGAAATGCGAATTTTCCCTAAATCCATGTGTAATAAAAATTAAGCAAAAATAAGCGATGTGGGTGGTTTCGAAAATTCTATCTACTGAAATACAGACAAGTCGTTGATCTCGTGTAGACGTCTGCTAAGTCGTGATAGTATCTTTAATACAGAGCAGTGTTTTATCCAGGTCAGGGTTGTCACATTCCCCTTACTGTTACTAGTAAGTGGTAACCAATAACACTTACCACTTACCTGGTAACAGTAACCACTTACAAATGATATGGTAAGTGTTGGCAAGAGGCTGTCAAAAAGGTTTCTGCTAGCACTTACCATACCGTTGGTAAGTGGAAGTGATAGCAACAGGTAATATGACACCCCTGATCTAGCTTTTGTTTTTCGGATGGACGAATCGAAATTTAGGGTGGGTGGCGTTCATCCAGAGCCCATCTCAAAATATACAGCTACTGGGTTTTTTCGGTGGGTGCCGCCCACTCACTGCATAAAACTGTCATACGGAGGTGTTCATTATAAGAGATTTTCATACATACCAATAAATTCTGGTCTTTTTTCAAAGCAATATATAATAATTTCAATAATTTTTTCAGCTACTTCACTATCTAATGGTAAAATTGAATCTTTTCTAACACAAATTCCATATTGTACTGTTTGTTGTACATTATTATTTATTGATGAATCACTTGATGATGAATTTTTACTATTATTTCGAGAGAAAATATTTGCATTTACTTGTTGTAATAATGCATAACGATCTAATTTAACTTGTTCTTTTATAGTTAAACTTTGTTCTTGTAAACGTATATTTCCTGCTGCAGCTGCCCAACATAAAAATATCAATTGTTTTATTTGTCCAATAAATTCTTCGAATTGTAAATGTTCAACAGTTGCTTGAAAATCAAAATCAATCGTATCCATAACACTATCATTTGCTGTTACAGCTATTGGAGATGTTGGTCTTGATAAAAGTATATCTTCTTGTTGTTGTTGTTGTTGTTGATTAGTATTATTATTATTTCCACATAGTAATAATTGTATTAATTGTAAAATTAATATTGTCATTTCTTCACATAATGAATATTGATATTCATCATGTATACAATGACTTAATGATTGAAGTAATTTAAAAAGAAATTCTACACCTGATTGTTCAATAAAATCTTGTCGAAATAATTTTGAACTTTGTTTTATACCAATATTATTCGAAAGTGGAGAGATTTTACTTGATAAAATTTCTAAATTATATAAAATTTTTATTAAACTACTTTCTTGTAAATTAAAAACATGTTCAATAGCTTCTTTTGGATTAATTTGATTATTATTGTTATTATTATTATTATTATTATTATTAACATTTTCGGTTGATTGTCTTCGTTCATTTATACATATATTTGCTGCACGAAATGATATTAAATCAAGTAAATCAACTATACGAATATCCGATGGCATTAAACGTAAAAGATTTCGTATACGATTATGAATATTTTTATTATTTAAATAAGATAATTTATATAAAATATCATAAACTTTTAAATTTTCTGCAATCATATTTGATGGTGTTAAATGATCATTATTTATATTTTGTGTTGAATGTGTTAAATAAAGACGTATTGGTTCACTATTAGTTATTTTTATTGATTGATTTGATGAACTACCTAAGATTTTAATATATATTGTTGTACCAGGTGTTATATGAACTTGATATAAATATTTGGAATTTAACCATGAACCTAAAACAGTTGTATTTGTTGATGATGATGATGAATTATTTAATGGTAATGCAATCGCATTATTTATAGGACCCAATTGATCATATGATGGAGGTAATGGACGAGTATTTTGTATTGATATATGGATATCATGAGATGGAACTTTATAATATAGACCAAGACGTATACGTAACATTTCCAATGTATCATTTGAATGAACAATTGCAATATCATATGGACAATTGATTTTACCTAATTCACCAAGAATGATTTTTATTTGATATTCTAAACCATGAAATGATGTTATATGTGCTGTTGGTGAATGTTCATGTTCAACAAGATGAATATATTCTTCTGTTATCATTAATAAACGTTCGATTTTTCTTAACCATAATGTATGATCAATTGTATTTGATGAATCATTTTGATTTATTGTCGAATCTGTAGTTATTAATTGTTCACCATAAGTTTTTAATGATTTATAATATTGTTCAAGATTTGGTGTTAATGGAGTTGATGGTGGAATAGCTGAATTAAGAAGAGAACTTAAACGTGTATAAACTTCTTTAAGAAAACATTCATGTAGAGATTGAGCAGTTGGACGACGTGCACGAATTGGTTGTTTAGTATAATATAAATCAAGTAAAAATCGTGTAGCATCATTAGCAAGATTATCATCACTAACACATAAGATTATATTCCATAATTCATTAATACATTTATATTCTAACATTTCATTCTATTAAAATAAAAATCAATCATTTTTTTTTTATTCTATTTTTTTGGGGAAACGGTTAGTTGCTCGCAGGACCGTAGCTCGTGAGACAGTCGCGCGCGGGCATTTGCTCGCCAGGGTGTGCGTGTGGGTGTGGGTGTGGGTGCGGGTGTGAGTGTGGGTGTGAGTTTGGATGTCAGTGTAGATGTAGGTGAGGGCGTGAGTTTGGGTGTGAATGTGGATATAAGTGTGGGTGTCGGTATGGATATGGGTGTGTGTGTCGGTATAGATATGGGTGTGTGTGTCGGTGTGGATGTGGGGTGGGTGTGAGTATTCTATACTTTCAACACTCACACGCACACCCTGGCGAGCAAATGTCCTAGTGAGCAACTGTCCTAAACTCATTTTTTTGTTCTTACATCTGATGATGTTGATGCATTTGAACTATAATTCGAATTTCTTGATTGACTCCATCGTTCTAGATTACATCGTTCAAAATATAATTTAAAACAAGCATAACCTAAATTACAAAAATTTTAATAATTTATAAATTGAGATTTTGTTTTGTACCTTTAGGTGTTAAATGTATTGGATCAAGTTTTGATACACGTTTTTCAAATAAAGCTAATTCAGAATCACGATTAAGATCTTCTGAACATGTTATAAACCAATTTAAACCAAGTTCACGATCAAATGAACTACCATGTTCATTTGTTATTAATGTATCCCATAATTCTTCACTACGTTTTAATATTAAATAAAGATTTCCTTTTTTTAGTAAGAAAGATAATAAATCTAAATGATTTTTTATTGATTCTTCATGTGTAAAACGTCCATCAACTAATGTATCAATTGTAACATGTCCTTGAGTTTTATTCCAAACATCTAATTGACATGTTGATAAACTTTGAATTAATGCGGAGATTAAATCATGTTTATTAACTAATACTGATATAAGATCTTGATCTGAACGTTTAAATGTATTTGTTGAATCATGACGTAATAATTCATATAAATGTTTTATAGCCGGTACAAGCCAACCTTGTTTACGTTGTAAATCAGTCATACATTTAAGGCAATAATCACGTTTAAGTGCATCATAAGGTGAACGACCTTCACTAAATACACGTAAATGACAATGAAGAAGATGTTCAAGCATTGAACGACTGAGGCGATCTTCATGCGCCATATCCCAAAGAATTTCTAGCACACGAGCAGCAGAATCTTTTTGACATTCACGACCAATAGCACCAAGTAATTCAATTAATTTTTCTTGAATAAGAATTGTTTCAGTTTTCCATGACTATAAACGAAAGAATAGAACGAAACTAAAAAAAATACTAGTTTAATTACATTATAAATTAAACCAATCAGATGATTGAGTTGTTCTAAATTAAATTTTGCTGCTGCAGACGCAATCAATGTAAATAAATGATCAACTGCAACGAGAGAACGACCATGCTGAAATAACAAAACATTATTTTTTTCATTTTTACAATTTTTATTAAATACCTGCATTTTCCATATAGTTTCAATATCTTCTTTTAAAATTCTTGGTGCAATAAAATCCATTAATGTACGAACTTTTTCAACATATTGATTTTGATCAATATTTCCTAGATAAATTTAGATAAATAAATAAATTAAATGCAAAATATTTCTTTACCTTCTAATGCTTTCGAAAGTATAGAATGTTCAATAATCCATTCACTAACAATATCACGTGGAATTGATGTTTTCGATATACTTTGAATATTTGATGTACAATTTTCAATAATCTTTGCAAGCTAAATCAAACGAAAAATAACATTCAATTAAATTTCGTTTATGTTTTACTTCTTTTAATGAATTCATTTTGGCATTAAAATTTGATAGAGCAACCATTTTAAGTAACAAATTAAGATGTAATTCTTCAACTTGTTCAAGACGAGCAGACCATACGACGGAACATATTTTACGTAAGGTTGAAAGTAATTCAAATGTTGAATTTATTGACTAAAAATTAAAAAAAAAGATTTACGAAGAATGAAAATGCAAGTCCATACTTTTGCTTTAAAATCTTCTTCTTTTAAATTTTTAACATATTCTAATGCTTGTTCAGTATGTTCACTAAATAATTGTCGATATTTATCTACAATTATATAGTCCATACAATTAACGAATGGTGAAAGTAATGCATTGTATTCCTATAAGTAGAGAATGATAAGTAAAGAATTAGGGAATGTTCTATTTCTTACGAGAGCTGTTAATGATTGTTCACTTTTAAATTGTTCTTTTAAATTTTGAATACCATCTTTTAAGACGAAACGATTTATTATTTGACATAGCCAACCATATGGTTCACTTCGATTATAAACAGAAAATGTTGATGGTGATGGTGAATTAGCCAATATACGGTCGCCTAATTGTTTATCATAAAGTAAACGATCATATGGTTTACTTTTATGTTTTCGTTGGAAAACTGAATCATGATCAAAAAGTATAGTTAATGTTTCAAGTAATTGAACAGGTACTGGAAAATAAGAAAGACGTGCAGCGATTAAATCAATTAATAATTCCACCATATCAAATACACCTAATTGAACTTCAACTCCCCAATTATTAACATGATGAGAACATTGTAACTGAAAAACAAAATTCAATAAAATTTATCAATATAAATATTTTTTTTTGTTATACTTTTCGAAAAGCATCTGGGATTAAAATTTCCATAAATTTTTTACAATGTTCATCTTGATCAGCCGTACCTAAAAAAGTATTATAAATAGAACATAACAAAATAAGATATTAATAACTGCTAATTTTACCTGCAAGAGCAAGTTTCACAGCTGATAAAAGACATCGACCAAGAACTTCATCACCTAAATAAATAAAACAATTAGATCTAAAATATTTCTTTGAAATAAAATTTACGTTTATAGGGAATAGACCAATTATCTCCGTAGACTTTTGTTTCGAGATCAAGAAAAGCACTTGTTGTGAATGAATTGGAATTGTTCATTGATAAGTCATCTGACAACACACTTGAATTATTATCCGATGAAACCTAAAAACAATTCATTTTTTAAATCAAGTCCTATATTCTCACTTTCATCTTACCATCTGCTGTTGTGGTTGTTGTTGTTGTTGATCAACTTGTTCTTTTGTAAGTGGACCGATGAATGTTGTTGATTCTTTAGGAATAATAACATCATCATTAAAACATGTTGGATTTGTAAGAAAAGTAATGGCTTCATTTATATCATTTCCAGCTTTCGATAAAGCTTTAAGATTTAACTCTCGATCAGTAAAACCCATAGCTATTAAATTATCCATAGTTGCTTCCATGTTTAATAAATCACTTGATGTTGATGATGAAACAATTGAACATGAAATATTATCAATTGATGATGAAGATGCAGTTGAAGAATTACTTTAAAAGAAAAAAGAAAATGAAGAAAATATTTAAAATTCAATAATTTATACCTTGCAACACAATTTTTATTATCTTTTTGCGTACAACAACGTTTTGGAGAATTATTATTATTAATAGTTTCAGTTAAAGAAGGATTTGCCGTGTGGGCATTGCGTTTCATCACGGCAGTGACTTAATAGTTGATGAGTCATAGGTAAAAAATCCATCTAGAATATAAAAGAATATATGACTGTTGAATAATTATACATAATAAATGATTATTTACCAAAAAAGAAACAACGTCCGCATCGTCCAACAGTCGAAATACACAAAAAATGCACGTGACACTAGGAAAAAGACAATTGTTTATTGCTCGTTCTGTGTTCTTTTTTTTTCTTCTTCTTCTTCCAAATTCTATTGATTAGCTAACAATAAAATTAATCTAGGTATCTATGAATAATCGTATATAAGTTAAAGAACTAATAAAGTAAATAGATCTAAAATAAAAATAAAATATACACTAATAGAATGATTTTATAATCATTAATGCATTCACTTCGAATATTGTTGATATATTTTTATTGGATTTATTTTTAACCAATCAAATTGAAGTTTTTTATATACATATGAATAAATTATGGATTGGATTTTTAAGAACGTTTTATTGGCTACGATATATGAGATTGTTGATTTAAAGCCTAGATCGATTTACTTAAGAAGTCTACAAAATGCACGTCCTTATATATATATATATATATATGCATTTTACATATACATCTATGTGATTGATACAAAAGAAGATGGTAAATCTGTTTTATTTCTCCTTCACTTTCTCGTTTTTTTTATTTCTTCTGCATATATTTGAAACCTTTTGACGACATCAAAAGGAAGACAATGACTTCATAAATATGCTGATTTTACCCGATAATCATATTGTAAAGGAGAAGAAGAAGGAAAAAAGAAATGTGAAAGTCATCTTTGCTTTATTATTTATATCTCTCTAATATGTAGAAGATATTAATTGTATTGAAGCATTGAATATATGTCGCTTTTCTTGTACATATGTCAAGTGTGTAATTCGATCATTTATTGTCTGTATACGATATACATATATATAAACTTATGCAATCCTACTAGCAAAATGCTGCTGGTTCAATATGAATAAGTATGTGCTCTCGTCGATCAATGTTAGTGACATACAACTAATCAAATTGGATGTTCCTTGCTCTTTTTTTGCTCTCTTCCCGTCAACTATCATTACCAGTACGTCATTAACTTGCGCCCGTTCATATATATATAACTTTTGCCTTCATTACTCAAACGACTTGTTTATGAGTGACCACTTGAATTAGTTTAAGCTTACAGTCGAATGTTGAAGGACCCGTTTTTTATAGCATCATCTTGAATCATCATATCTTCGTTCGATATCAAATTGATTAAATAATAGACAAGAGAGAACAATTAAATTTCGATATCATTGAGAAAATTTGAAGTATTAAATAAAAAGCAAAACATTATTTTGTTTCGAATCGATATCCTTCTTTTTGTCTTAGAACATAGACAGATTTAAGTGTTTTTACTTTCTGAATAGGACGGTGTCAAATCTAGTGTTGACTTGTTAACTTAGTTGAAAACTTATTGCTGTCATCTTATTACACTATAATATTCTCTTTGCTGTATTTTTAAGCTTTGTGGTTCTGTTCTTCATCTTCTTTTTCTTCTTCTTTTATCCTACTTATTATGTATGAATGGACGTGCTTTGACCGGCTGGCATCAACATCGGTAGGTTGACTTGTTTCATTATCCAGATTCATCTATCGACAATATATGCGCGATTTTTTCATCTTGTTCTTTTGTTTCTCAGTCTTTATTTCTCTTTGTATGCATAAGAGTATGTGTGTGTGTGTGTTTCGATACGCTGAGGAATGGAAGCAAACACATATACATACAGAGACAACATAAAAAAAAACCGAGACATAGAAGAAAGAACGTCATTCATCCATTCATTCATTCATTCATTCACTCATTCATTCATTACTTGTTCTCTTCTCTGACTGGCGTAGAAATGATGATGGTCATCTCTTTTTTTCCTTCAGTAGAATAGAAACAGAAAAAAAAGGAAAAAAGTGTTCATGCCATCTGCATTCTATGCAAGCGTACATATACGCTCGTTTGCATCCTATAGTAATTCTTCGAAAAGAGAACGAGCGAGAAAAATAGTAGTATCATGATCATGACACGAAGAAAATACTCTACGATTATCATTGCGTGCATAAAGAAATTGTAAAGAGATATTCTAAAATCACCATCTGTATTGTATTTATACATTCTTTAACCGCTTCTATTTCTATGATATGCATTCGAAAGAAAAATTTTTTTAGGCGATAAATTACGATATTTACATGCCAATGATATAGATGTCTTCTTAACATTCATAGGTATGTAATCATAAATGATTTATTTTAGCATGCAAAATTTCCAATTTCTATCTACTTTCTCTTGAGATTATCTATATAGTAATATTCACTCTCGTCTATCTTACTCATGGATACTATTATCATTTTCGGCACTTTTTCACATACGCATATATGCACATAATCATGTTATCGTATCACTCATCACTCTTGCAAACGCTTACTCTCTCTCTCTTCCTCTCTTTCTGTCTCTCTTACATCTTGATCATATGCATGTCATTGACACTCACTGTTGTGCAACATAAACGGTCAACAGTTCGCCGTCATCGTTTTTCCTCGTCGGCGTCCTATTCCTGTTACTTCTACTGTTCCTGCAAACAACTATGTATATACATACACAACTAGCACAAGCGAACAGTAAAAAATATACTATTGCCTGTGTGTATAAAACGACAAGCGCACACGCGCGTTTGTAATCGACGGCACCAATTACTAATAGTTGAACGCGAGCGAGCCGTTAAGTGTCGTATGCAACCCAACGGGTCTTTTCTTTTTTCTTCTTCGTCTTACATATGTGATCCAGATACAAACCAATAAGAACGATGATCACAGACCATATAAAATAACGATTTTATTCTTTTTTTTCTCTCTTTTATTCTTTTATTCCAAGGTTGATACTCGACGATTTGCTTTGGATAATTAGTTTCATTTCATCTTTTCTCCTTTTACTCTTTCTAATAATAGAATATTATTACCCACTACCTGTTTCGGTATTTAGAGGTCGATAATAATAACAGAACGTCTCGTTTTTCTTTCGTTTCACTATCTGTCTCTCTCTCTCATATAATCAATCTATTCTAGGAGAAGAAAAACACTACTCTTCAATCTTCTCTTTCTATCCATTTTCTAAGCAAATATAGATTCATCATTTATATTTACATTTCCGTAAGAGATAATAGTTATGATTCTTCTTCTTTTTTAGTTCTATTCTCATTTCAGATGAACTATGTATAATGATCTGATGTTATTCTATTCTTTTTACTTTCTTGTTGTTTTATTATTAACTACACCAAAAATTAGTTTTGGTCAACAAACAATAGTATATGTTAAACGTGGCGATATAGCTGAATTATGTGACAATCGTACAACATCAATTTATGCTTATGAATATCGAAGTTTTGATGGGAAAAAAAATTCAATACTTGAACCACCCAAACATGAACGTCTTTCAAATCCATATAGTACAAGTGTATTAAGAATAAATAATGTTATTGAAAGTGATAGTGGACTTTATAAATGTCCACAAGATGATACTGAATGGCAAAGACTTCAAGTATATGGTAAGTTTAAAGATAAAAGAAATATCTTATTTATCAATGATGTAATTTCATTTATACTTGAAAATATCTTCATTTAACATATAAGTTACATCATTAATCGATAGCGTATCATTTTCTATCAAAGAATTTCATCTTAATTTTCTTCATATTCAAGAAATATTTCCCTATTATATTCTTAATCGAGTAATAATGTTATTTGATAGGTATTTCGAAGTTAGATAAACTATTTTTTGTGTATGTAACGATATCTATCAGATAAAATAAATGAATTGTTTCTAGTACCTGTTCAACATGTATATTTAACGAATCTACATTCATCATCTCGTGTGTATAATAATGATTTTTGTGGAATTGATAATACCAATTGTTTAACTATGGTTGAAGGTGAATCATTAGATATTGCTTGTGCAGCTGATGGATATCCTCGTCCAGCACTTGATATATTAATAGATAAAAATGGAACAATGCCAGAAATCATGGCATTAGCTGGTAAACATGAACCACCAACTATGATTAATGATCAATTTAAACCAAGTGTCTATGAAACTTATCGTATCAATAAATTAACACCAGAACATAATGGGAAGAATATAACATGTTATGCAGATATGAAACATATCGACAAAAATCTTATTGTATCATCAACTAAACAACTCTATATTGAATGTATGTAAAATATTTGATTTCAATTAAAAAAAAGAAAAAAATTTGATACCATTAAAATAATAATCATTATTTATTCAATAGATTCTTTCTCATTAATGAACACATATATTTGTTTTCTAGTTCGACCTAGTGTTATAGAAAAATCAAAAAAAATCTACTGTGGAATTAATCAAACACGTACAATTAATTGTACTGTTTCAAGAGCTAATCCAAATTATCTACGTTATTCAATAAATGGTCTATCACAATCAGTTGTACGTCGAACATATGGTGATCAAAATGATTTATTCTTTCAATTTGATATTACACCAACATCTATTGAAGATTTTCATTCATTTAATGTTACAGCAAATAATAGTATTGGTTTCGATACATGTACTTATGAACTTATTCATGGAGGTAAGAGGAAAAAAGAAATCGATTTATACTTTCAATGATTGAATAGAAAATGATTTTGTTTTATCTGTTCGAATATGCATATGTAATTAAATTTGAAAAAGGTTGATTTCGTAATTTGTAATCAATACATGTATCATTCGACTTTTTATCTTATCAGGAAAAAAAAAGAAATTTTGTTCATATGTTTCGTTATCAATTACATCGTGAATTTTATGTTTTAATATAAAATGCTTAGCAAATATTTACTTTCAATGATCTCAGTGAACTGACTATACAGTGGTACTTGACATTGATCGTACATCTCATACAAAAATATATATAGATTGTGAGATGAAGGACGATCTATTCAACTAGAAATATGTTTTAAAGGCGTTTTCACTTTAAAAAACTCTATTCAAATATCAGACAAAAATGCTTTTTTGACCTCATAGAATATATATATATAGCTTTTCATTGCCAAATGTCTATATATGATATATTTATAGTGACTTGAAATAAATAGTTTTTGACAGAAATTGTCATTGAATCTTTCTCAAGATTAATTTTTGAATACATTTTTTTTAGGTATACCCGATGCAATAACACAATGTCACATAGATACATATTCTTCCAATGTAACAATAACAATTAATTGTTTAAAAAGCTATGCACAAGGTGATAATGAAGGTTATGCTTGTACATTATTCAAATATAATGCTAAAAATAATCATAAAATATTCGAAGAAATAGCGCGAACAAAATCTTGTATATTTGCACTTGAAAATTTCCATGAACCAGTTGAATTTCGCGTTGCAGCCTTTAATCGGTATGGTTCATTACCAGTGAATACTTATGGATATGTTATTCAGTTAAATCAACCATCATGTAAAATAAGAAAATTTTATTTTATAATAAAACATTTTCTTTTGCTATTGTAGTACTGAAAGAAACATCATTTTTTAGTAGAAGAGCCGTTATCATTATTGGAAGTATACTTGGCGGGATTATTTTATTAATTTTTCTTTGTTGTCTATGTGGAACATGTCATCGTGATCAAGGAAAATTTTCAAATAAAAATGATTCCTATCAAAAACATAGTAAGTTATGAATAGATAATTTATTTGATAAGATATTATCTTTTTGATGAATACATTCGAAAGAGATCTTATACTTTATTCAATTACTAAAGAAAAAAAAATGAATTCATTTAAATAATCATGCATATGTATATATTATATATATTCTTATAGAATATTCGGATTCGTCGAACGAGAGTGAAACATTAAAATTATCGCATGGTAAGATATAATGTAGAAAATCATAGAGATACCCTTCTTGTAATATTGATTAACACATCTAACTGATTATATAAATAATTAAATTCAGGGAAATTATTTATTTATTTATTTATTCTAGACGAGACAATAGCACATTTGGTACCTAACGGGAATGAGAAGCGTCTTCATCCGGTTAGTCTAAATCTATGAAAAGAATTCTTAATGTATGACTATTTTTTTTGTTTATTTTAGAATGGAACTGTTTACGATACTCCAGCTCATTTAGGTAATGGTAAATATTCTCAACAAATATCATCAACTCCAACATCATCCGCTTATCATCAACAAAAACTTCAAGAATCAAGTAATTTAAATTATATTGATCACGAGTCTGTTTCAAGTAGTCTGAATTCAATACCACCACGAACACGTACAGTGAATAATAAATTTTATGGTCATCCAGTAATTGATTATCAATATGGACCATTATCACCGGGAACTATGGTTGTACCAACAGCAAAAAGAAATTTTGAAAATGATGAAGAAGGCGGTGATGGAATGGGAGGAGCAGGAGATGAATCACCTGTTTATTCAACAACAACAGATGTTTTATCTGAAAGTGGTTCATTTCTTGTACCATCATCATCAAAACGTAATGGACCACCTCCACCTAAACCACGTTATTCAACATTAAGTTCTGTTCGTTCACCTCATGATAATCTCAATCTCAATAAAACTCCAGTACCATTACCTAAACCACGTTCACGTTCAAATTCACGTACACGTTTGAATAATCCAAATGCTGATAATACATCAGGCTTATATGATGAACGTCCAATATCATCATCCGATTCTGGTATAGGTCAATCAGATGCTGTTTGTTTATCGAATGGTGATACAATACGTTCAGGTCTTGTTCGACCAAAACAAGATACTTTACAAAGACATTATATAACTCCATCTACTCTTCAACAACCAACAAGATATCAAACATCAACACCTTCAAATGTTCGTGGTACAGAATGTTAAATCTTTTTCTCGTATTTTACTGTGTGTATATATATATACAGAATTTGTTTGTTTTTCGTTTATCTTTCTTCATGCAAATCTGTTTATATGTATCTGTCAGTTGGTATTCTATTTTAAGAAAGTGTTAAAGACAGTATTTTAGAACAAAAAAAAACAAGTTTTAGCGCAAAAATAAAAGATGATAAACTTGTGATTGTTTTTTTTGCATTCGTTTGTTATTATATAAAGTTTATTGTCTATTTGTTTTCTATATGCGTTTCAGTGCAAGTCTGTGTGAGCTTTTTTTCTTCTGTTTATTCTTTATTTCCTACTGTTGACTAGATTTTTTGTTGATTCTCTTGATATGATGATCTCTACAGATGTCAGCTTTTTTTCCTTTGTACTTGTATAAAAAAAAAGAACATGAAACTTAAACATGGATGAAATGATATATTAATGTTAAGTAGTGAATGTACAATACCAAGAATGCTTTCGAATCTAGTGAAATTTGAATACCAAATCAATATTTTAAGTTAAGTGTTTGAATTGATGTAGTGAGGAGGAGAGAGAAGTGCAAGATTCATATTTCAGTAGTCAATTTTCAATTGATTTTATTTAATAAACTTGGATTACACGAGAAACGTATAAAGTGTACTACCTTATGACTGATATACATCAATGCAAAAAGTAACTGTAATTCAAATGAAATATACTCTAAATAGAATTAATTACACCTAAGTTTATAAACTTGGAACTCAGTGGATTCTAGTAACAACATCTCTATATTATCTTTATGGGTTTGATTACGAATAAAAAATATTCTACGAAAGCTCATTTTCTTCTTTTTATATTAGTGTAGCCATCAAAGAACACAGAATCAGTAGTTTTCTTATTATGAGATAGATGTCACTATAAATCAACATCATTCGACTCAGTGGTATTACATATTATAAACTCTTTTTGTTGTCTTTTTTTATTCAAGCTTCAAATAATTCTTTTTGTAACTTAAGGGAGTTAGATATGACATATTTCATATAGTTTATCTTTATTCACTGAACGATGAATGACAGAATGGCGATCGATAACCAATAGAAAAACGTCCACGCATACATACATACATTCTTTTATTATACCTGTAATATTGTCTTGCTCTTGCTTAATCAAACTGCATGACGTTGTCTTAATTTTTTATGTTTTATTTTTGTTCTATATATAATTATCGTTGATAAACTTTTATTTATTCATAGATTTTATAAAAGAAAAATGCTTGCTGGACCACCTCCATCCTTTAATACTAATCCTCCATCGCAATCGATGCAGCAACAATCACAACCGTCATCTCAAATGTATCCAAATCAGTTTGCACCACCTACGTTACCACCTAATTTTTCAGGAAATCAACAACTGCCTCCACCAGTTCCACCACCTAATTTTCCGGGAAATCAACAACCACCTCCAATAGCTCCACCTAGTTTTCCTAATATGCAACATCAACAACAACAACCACCAGTTCAACAGTTTCAATCACAACCAAATTATCCTACAGGTAATCAACAGTTACCACCAACACAATTTCCATCACAACCACCTATGCCTGGTAATCAACAACAATTTCAGAATCATCCATCAATGATGCCTAATGGAATGAGTATGATTTGATGATATTATGTACTCTTCAAATAATTTTTAAATATATTTATTTAAGATCAACCTCCAATGACGCAAGGTTATCCTAATCAAGGATCAGTACCAGCACCTAATCAAATGAGACCTGCACCGACTATGCCAAACCAATTCGGTCCACCTCCAACAATGCCCACTCCGCAATATCAACAACAGCAACAACAATCGCAACCACCACCATCGTTTCCTAATCAACCTCCTCCAAACATGGGTGGTATGCCACAATATCCTCCTGGTCAACCTCCTTATAATGCTCCACCATCTTCATATCCTCCAGGTAATCTACCACCTTCAGGAACACCTGGTTATCCTCAACAACCATTACAGCCTCAATATCCTAATCAATCAAATATTTCTGGTCCACAAAGTATGCCTGGTAGTCAAATGAATGGACCAAATACATATCCTGGTCAAACATCAAGTGGACCAGTACAACAACCATATCAACCACAACGTATCGATCCAGATATGGTACCTAATGTTGTACGTATATTTATTTTTCTTATCAATATAAAAATAGTAATATTTTGTAGGTTCAAGTTCTTGAACAAAGTCAAGAAAAAATTCAACAACCATTTATAACAAATGCACCAGGTTTATTACCACCATTAGCAGCAACGAATTTTGTTTGTCAAGATCAAGGTAGTTGTAATCCACGTTTTATTCGTTCAACAACATATACTATACCCAATGCGCATGATATGATTAAACAATCCCATATACCTATTGCACTTGCTATTAGTCCTTTAGCAAGTCTAAGATCGGATGAAGTAATATTCATAATATGATTTTATTTCAATTCACAGACAAATAAAAAATTTCTTGTTTAGCTTGAACCACCAGTTACAAATTTTGGTGAAATAGGTCCAGTTCGATGTCATCGATGTAAAGCATATATGTGCTCATTTATGCAATTTATTGATGGTGGAAAACGTTTTCTTTGTTGTTTTTGTGAAGCAGCAACTGATGGTTAGCATAAAAAAAATCATTTTGTTTATTTACTTTTTCAATTATTTGTAGTACCAACTGAATATTTCAATCATCTTGATCATAGCGGTCGTCGTATGGATTGGTATCAACGACCAGAACTTTGTCTTGGTTCATATGAAATCGTAGCTACTAAACAATATTGTAAAGTATGTAAACACAAAAAGTTATGAGAACAAAGTTTTAGAAATCAATTTTCTTCTAGGATGAAAAATGGCCTGAACCACCGGCATTTATATTTATGATTGATGTATCGTACAATAGTGTTCGTAGTGGTCTTGTTGAATATATCTGTCATATATTAAAAACTGAACTTCTTAATTATTTACCAAAGTTTGTTAAACTAATATATAAATATAATGTTCATTTTTTCTATTTCTATAGAGATAAAGATGCTGAAACATCTAATATTCGTGTTGGTTTTGCAACATTTGATAAACAAATACATTTTTACAATATTAAAGTAAGAAAATCATTTGACTTCAATATAAAATATTTGATTTCGACAATAATCTTTCTTCCAGGGGGCAAGTAGACTAAATGTCCTTTTTGTTGTCTAATGCTTTTTATATCTAATCATCGTTTATATTTGTATTCTAACTTTTGCATGATGCATGTTATTTAGAAAATAATACATACCTATATATTTATTGTTGAAATTCTAACCTTTATTTTTTATTAGAATACACTTGGACAACCACAAATGATGATTGTTTCGGATCTTGAAGATATATTTGTACCTTTACTTGATGGTTTTCTTTGTTTACCACATGAATCACGCGGAGTAATAAATAGGTAATTAGATAAAATGAATAACTGAAATGAAAAAAAAAATTTTTTTTAAAGTTTACTTGAGCAAATTCCACAAACATTTGCTAATACACAAGAAACAGAAACTATTTTAGCACCTGTTATTCAATCGGGTATTCAAGCATTAAAAGTAAAAATTATTCTTTTTGGTTTTTGTTTTGTTAAAATATATATATTTACCACAGGGAGCAAATTGTACGGGTAAAATCTATGTATTTTCAACAACATTACCAATAGCTGTTGCACCAGGAAAACTATCAAATCGAGACGATAAAAAACTTCTTGGAACTGATAAAGAAAAAGTTTGTTTAACAGAATAAATATATATTTATTTATTAATAATGATTCATATAGGTACTTCTTGCACCAATTAATAATGTTTATACAAAACTTGGTGAAGAATGTGCACAAAATGGATGTGCTGTTGATTTATTTGTTTTTCCAAATAATTATCTTGATATTGCTACAATTGGAGAAGTTTGTCGAGTATCTGGTGGACAAATATATAAATTTAATTATTTTTCAGTAAGTTTAAAATTGTTATTGAGAATAAAAACAGCGAAATATATGTAATATTTATAGATTGAAAATGATGGTGAACGATTGTTAGATGATCTTAAACGTAATTTTCAAAGAAGTACAGCGTTTGATGCATTAATGCGTGTACGAACAAGTTCAGGTATTCGACCAATTGATTTTCTTGGTAATTTTTATATGACAAATGCAACTGAAATGATATTTGGTACAATTGATTCGGATAAATCAGTTTCAGTAGAATTAAAACATGATGATAAATTAGCAGTTGAAAGCAATACTTATATTCAAGTAGATAATTCTTTTGTTTTTGGTTTTTTTCAATTTTATTTCATTTTAAAAATAGGCTGCTTTATTATATACAAGTATATCTGGTCAACGTCGTTTACGTATTCTTACATTAGCATTAACAGTAACATCATCATATACATCACTTTATCCAGCTTGTGATCTTGATACAATTATGAATTATATAACAAAAGTTGGTTAGTAAAATATTTTTTAATAAGAATTAATTTTTAATTTATGAAAAATTTTAGCTCTACGTTCAATAACAATGTCAACTCCAAAGAGTATTCGTGATAATATAATAACACAAGCAGCAAATATGTTAGCATGTTATAGAAAAAATTGTGCACAAGCAACAACAGCTGGACAATTAATTTTACCTGAAACATTAAAATTATTACCAGTTTATGTCACTTCATTAATTAAATGCGATGCTTTAACTGGCAGTATGTTTTAGTATAAAATTCGATTGTATTTTAATTATTAAATATTTTAGCACAAACAGTAACAACTGATGATCGAAGTTTATTAATGCAACGTTTAATGTCGATGGATATCAAAGGAACATTTGCATATCTTTATCCAAGAGTTTATGCATTGGTTTGTTCATCGAAGAAAATATCTTTTTGTTTTTGGAAAATTTTCTTCTTTTATTTAGCATGATTTAGAAGAAGATAAACTTCCACCACCACATGTTCGATGTTTATATGAACGTTTCTCGGAAGTCGGAGCTTATGTTATCGGTAAGAAGAAACTTTTATAAGGATTCTGTTGAAATTTTTCTCGTAATACAGTACGGTATTTTTCGGAATAGAAGTCATCAATACGAAAGTCAAATGTATACACAGATAGCGTATAGCACGAGGTACAAAAGTATCACAACTAGTAGATGATCCTCTCTTCCTTCGTGTCTTCATCGAGATATGATAGTTTGTCACTCATTTCGAATGGAGGGATCTGCACGGAGTCGCCGTCGAAGTCAAGTAAGTTTCATGTTAATAATTCAACTTTAAGGCTGAAAATTATTATAGTTCATAGTTTTGTTGTCCGACATTTTCTCTATAAAACTACGTATTTTGAGGGATTGGTAGACGTCTTAGCGAGTCTCACAAACCAAAATAAAATACAGAAAAAGTCGGAGTCGAAAGTGACTCCGATTTTCTTTTGTGTTGGTGAGGTTCAACAAACCATCGATCTGTCCTTCAAAATACATAGTTTTGTAGAGAAAATGTTGGACAACAAAGCTATGAACTTATATAATTTTTAACGTTAAAGTTGAATTATTGGTATGAAATTTACTTGACTCCTTGCAGGTCTCTATTCGGATGACTTCTCCGTAAGTAGTGGTTCGGCGCTTAGAATTATTGTCGTGCCACAAGTGTCAGTATTGATCGATTTTATAATTTATATAGCTATATGTAGATCTCATCCTATCTTCTAGAAAGTTGACATATGTATAGGTCAAAGACTTTCATATCATACTGTATGTAAAGAAATATTCACGATATTTAATTTTATATCAAGAATTTATTTAAAAAAAAATATTGATTATTTAGAAAATGGTTTTGTTATGTATATCTGGCTCGGTAGTCAAGTTGATCCATCATTTGTGCAATCATTGTTTGGTATTCAAAACACAGCACATATTCAACCTGAAAAAGTAAATATTTTTACTAAATTTTTAATTTTATTCCAATCGTTTTAAAAATAGTGTCGTATTGTTGACCTTGATAATCCAATATCTCGAAATGTTCGAACATTATTAAATGTAATTCGTAATGAACGAAATGCATATATGAAAGTAAATAAGAAAATATTTTTTTTTATATTAAATTATACCATTTTTTTTTCTTTTAAAGTTATTTATTGTTCAACAACGTGATTCTATTGAACCATTTTTCAAAAATTATCTTGTTGAAGATAAAGGCTTTACAGGTGGTGCATCATACGTTGATTTTCTCTATCATTTACATCGTGAAATTCGAAATCTTCTTCAATAAATAAAAATATAACTCATTATTTGTTTGTTTTTTTTTTCATCATTGATACATATATATATATGTTTGTGTGATTTTATTTTTATCATCTTTATTGTACGAGAAGTCAAATGGATGTTTTCTTGGCAAAATAGCGAACGTTTTTTTTCTGTCTTATTCTCATTGTTATTTTTCTTCTTAGTTCGTTTAACTAAAACCTTATTTATTTATCTCAATAAAAAAAAAGGATGATGTTTGATTTGTTTTTGTGTGTATGCATGTGTAGATTTTGCTTTTAGATCATGCCACGTGGTCAAAATGCAGCACCCACTGTTGATCAAATCAATAAAGATCGAATTACACTGGTATGAAAGAATTTAAAAAAAAATAAAATTTAAATTATTTTTTTAGCTTTCGGAACAATATTGGGCATCATATGCATTGCAAAGACGTGCATTTGATCGATTAGTCGTGGATGAAATATATATTAAAGAATTATTAGGTTCAAAGTAAGATAAATATAAATTTATATGAATTAAATACAAATTTTTTATTTTTAGTTTTAATCTTCGTCGAATTATTCTATTAGAATTTAGTCAATATTTAGAAAATTTTCTTTGGCCAAATTTAAATCCAGATCAAGTAAAGCAAAAATTCATAAATATTATGAAATAAATAATTATTTCATTTTAGTGTTCACCATATCATGTTATATCTGTCTGTGTAATGGTCAATGAAAAATTTCGAGAACGTGTACAACCATGGGATGTATGTATCTGAAATCAAAATAGATTTTAGTATATTTCATGAATTATTTTAGGCAATTATTGCACATCCAGAAAATTTTGGTAAATTTTTATCCCGTGTGATGCATTTATGCTTGGAAAATGATGAATTATCAATAAAAGAACAAACTATTTTAATCATGTTTCTTGATCATTGTTTTAATAGTCTTGTAAGTATAATAGAATGTCTTGATAAATTTATAAGCATGATATCGAATTTTATACATCCGTTTTTGACTGTTAATGTGCACGATGTGACTCGACCATATTAATGAAATAGACTGTTTTAGTGTGATTACTTCATCGTTTGATCAGGATATTTCTTTTGATCGAAAAGCTTAAAAAGATTTGTAGATATAGCATGATGCTGTTGAATGATACAAATGAACTTGTATGAGTTGATTCATTAACAGAGTTCAGCAGGACGATACCTTTTAATAGTAACCCATGATGATTTGAGTAACCAATGAAGTCTAATACTTAATTTTATCAATGAGTTCTATGATTAGGGTCCTTAAAAGACAAGTGATCGTATTTTTCAGATGCTTAAAACCTTTATAAAAACTGCTTCTTGATAACGCCATCTGAAATTCACTTTTTCTGACGTATACAACTTCTCAACGAAAAGTCGAAGATAGCGTTTACAAGGATCTGAAAAATACGACTATCTGTTCTTTAGAGACCTTAATCACAGAACTCATTGATTAAACCTAATATAAGCACGAACGTGTCATTTTAAGAAGTATGAGTCCCAGTCTTATTAATATATATCTTCGAAATCAATGAAGAAACGCGAAGCCTCATCGAATCTAATTTATTCACTATATTTATGTTTAGGAATTGGATATAATTCGATCTCAGATACAAAAAATAGTTGGTTTAACTATATGGACTAATTTAACTCCAGTAAGTATTATGAATTAGAAGAAAATGTTGTATATATATAATGATTAATATAGGAACGTCGAGAATTTGAATTTGAAAAAACACCAAAATTTCGTAAACTTTGGAAATTAATTTGTAAAAAAGATGAAAAATTGGATGCTGAAGAACTTCAGGTAACATTATTCGAACGAACATTTCTTCGAAAATTAGCTGATAAATTCCTTCATCTTATTGAACATATTCAACCTGTTAATAATGTTAATGGACAATATCCAATAGAAACTGTTATTTATACAGAACGGTTTCTTGAATTATTTAATGATATTATTGTTCAATTACCAACACGTCGATTTTTTAATGTTGTTCTCGATGATATTAATTTTGTTGTACGTTGTTTTCTATCATCATTTACAAAATCATTAACAGATAATAATGAAAATATGGAAATTGATAATACATCAATATCATTAGGAAAAAAATTTCGAAAAGATAATGAAGAAGAAGTACAAGCAACAACAAAAACAGTTAATTTATTTCATAAAATGTTAACTAATTTCGAATTTTATGCAAATTTTGAAATCAATGATACAACTGGTGAAACATTAACACACAATGAATTAATGGAAAAACATTATGACAAAGTTTTACAATTACAACAAGCTATATTTAAACATTTTCGAGAAGATATGCCAACATTTCCATTACAAAATATTCAAACAATTGATAAACGTGATTTATTACGTGATGAATTTGATAAATTAAATGATGAACAATTAAAATCTATTGGAGCATCACTTCAACCACCTCTTCTTATTAAAGATAGACAACTTTTAATGGAAGTACTTATATTAGAACATGAACAAGTTCAAAGTCATTTAGAAGTAAGATTAAAATAATTTCTCTTATAAAAGAACATGATTAATTTTCATATGGGGGGCAAATGAGCGAAAGGCTTTTCAGCGAAATGATTTTTCTTGATGAGGGTATGGACGAAAAGTGAGGGTGGAAGATGTTTCACATTTGTGACTTTCGCGCATTTACTTTCTCTGAAAAATCCGTTCGCTGATATGATTTTCGCTGAACGGACACCATATCTTAATTTTGTATAAATGATAATTTTATTCTTGATGTAATTTGATAAAGAACGAGCTTCTGAATTTAATACTCTATTAAGGCTTTTAGTAAAGATATGGTTTTAACAAAATCGTGAATCAGAGGGAAGTGGTCTCTGCACTGTTCTACATGCCGAATGTATACTGAGTAATAAATCCAATATACAGTAAGGTGCGAAAGTCTTTAACTGGTGCATAAATCGTCGACACTAGCGCTTGTAGCAAGACATGAATTCCAAACGCCTAAGTTGAGTGACGAAACAGTATCTAAGAAGAAGCCACTCAAAACGTTCAGGTGGTCATCGAATAGTATCGCCGTCAATCGAACGGAAGTTCCGAACCAGAGCTGGGCAAGTACGGACTTTCTCGAGTACGAGTACTTCGAGTACCTAGTCCAGCTCAGAATGGAAGACTTTCGATCGACCCTCGAACATCATATCTAAAAGCGAGAATCATCACATTTCGATAAACTATATCTCGCATAGGACACTAAGATCGAATTTTTTAAACTCAATGCATGTTATCAAAATTTTCGACAGTGTTTCATTATCTATATTTCTATTGAATTCTTATTTATTCATTTAGATTATTAATACTTTACCATTATATCCAACAGAAGAAACAATTTGGGATGAAGATATTGTTCCAACAGAATTTTATAATGGTGAAACATGTTTAGCTTTACCCAAATTAAATTTACAATTTCTTACATTACATGATTATCTTTTACGTAATTTTCATTTATTTCGTCTTGAATCAACTTATGAAATTCGTCAAGATATTGAAGATTCTATTAGTCGTATGAAACCATGGCAAAATGATGCTACTATAATGAATGATAGAAATGATCAACCTCATCAACAATGTATATTTGGTGGATGGTCACGTATGGCTCAACCAATAACAAATTTTACTATTGTTGAAGTTGGAAAAGCAAATATTGGTGAATCTCATCCAAGTCGTGTTCGTGCTGATGTTACACTTGTACTTAATACACGAAAAGATATTAAACGAGAATGGGAACATTTAAGAAAACATGATATATGTTTTTTAATTACATGTAAACCATCAACTAAATCTGGAACAGCATATGATTATCGACAAGGATTTATTCCACAAGTTGGTCTTACTTATGTTCGTGGTTGTGAAATTGAAGGAATGTTAAATATAGATGGAAAAGTTATTGAAGAAGGTGTTGATGAAAAACCAGTCATGACTGGTGATACACGTACATGGCGTGTATGGCTTGATCCAAATCAATATCAAGCTGATATTACAGCAACATTAGATGGATCTGAAGATGTTTATGATACATTTAATATATTAATGAGAAGAAAACCAAAAGAAAATAATTTCAAAGCTGTTCTAGAAACTATACGAGATTTAATGAATACAAATGCTGTTGTACCTGATTGGTTACAAGATTTAATATTAGGTTATGGTGATCCAGCATCAGCGCATTATACAAAGTAAGAATACATATTGTTAAAATATAATAAGAACTTTCTTTTGATTTCTTCTTTTCTTTAGTATGAAGAATAAAATTCCAACATTAGACTGGAATGATACATTTCTTGATGTTAAACATTTAAGAGCAAGTTTTCCAGATTATAAAATTCGTGCAACGGAAGATGATCGATCAAAACATGTACCACCATTCAGGTATTTCACACTAAGATCTTTGAGCATACGAATAAAGACTGAGTTTTCGTATTGAAAATTGTCCAGAAGGTCGTCACGAATACTTATGAAATTTTTTTTCTATTTTCCGTTTAGATTAACATTCTGTGATTTACGTACAAAAGGTGAACATGCCGGTGAAAAATTAATTATCTTAGAACCTTATAAAATTCCAAATCGTGGTCCTTATCCATATAATAAACCACGTCAAAATACTGTTCGTTTTACTCCAACACAAATTGAAGGTATTAAATCTGGTATGCAACATGGTCTTACACTTATTGTTGGTCCACCTGGTACTGGCAAAACTGATGTTGCTGTACAAATTATATCAAATATTTATCATAATTATCCTGATCAACGTACATTAATTGTAACACATTCAAATCAAGCATTAAATCAATTATTTGAAAAAATTATGGGACTTGATGTTGATGAACGACATTTACTTCGTCTTGGTCATGGTGAAGAAGAACTTGAAACCGACAAAGATTTTAGTCGTTATGGACGTGTTAATTATATATTAAAAAAACGTTTAGAATTACTTGAACAAGTTGAACGTTTACAAAAAAGTTTACATGTTCAAGGTGATTTATCCTATACATGTGAAACAGCAGCATATTTTTATATGTATAATGTTTTATCACGTTGGGAAGAATATTTAAGTAAAATCAATCAATCAAATAATAATTTAGATGTATTAATCAATGGATTTCCATTTAAAGAATTTTTTTCGGATTTAAATCATAATTTATTTCATAATACACAAACATTTGAATATAATCTTGATATAGCACAAGGTTGTTTTCGTTATATTCAACAAATATTTACACAATTAGAAGAATTTCGTTCATTTGAATTAATGCGTAATGGGTCCGATCGTGCGAAATATTTATTAGTACGAGAAGCAAAAATTATTGCTATGACATGTACACATGCTGCATTAAAACGACATGATCTTGTTAAATGTGGTTTCAAATATGATAATATTCTTATGGAAGAAGCAGCACAAATACTTGAAATTGAAACATTTATACCATTATTATTACAAACATCCGATCAACAAGAACGAAATCGTTTAAAACGTTGTATTATGATTGGTGATCATCATCAATTACCACCAGTTATTAAAAATATGGCATTTCAAAAATATTCAAATATGGAACAAGCTTTATTTACACGTTTAGTACGTCTTGGTGTACCAACTATCGATTTAGATGCTCAAGGTCGTGCACGTGCATCACTCTGTTCATTATATAATTGGAGATATAAAAATTTGGGAAATTTAGAACATGTTTTACAACAAAAAGAATTTAAAACAACAAATGCTGGTTTTGTTTATGATTATCAATTAATTAATGTAGAAAATTTTAATGATGTTGGAGAATCAGAACCAATTCCATATTTCTATCAAGTAAGAAGAAAATTTTATATACCTATTGATCTTTTTGATGCATTATATCGTATACATTTGCTTTTTTGAAGATCGCAGTGGCGGATCCACGAATTTTTTAAAGGGAGGGGCGGTTAAGCAAAAGGGGGGGGGGGCGGTCACGATAAAAATACAATATTTTGGAGAAAAATTGCCAGAAAGTAGCATAAAATCAGATCCAAAGGGGGTGCGGCCGCCCCTATCTCGTCCGCTGTAGATCTGCCCCAGGAATCAACTATCATACTAAATGTTATATCTTTATATTCTAGAATTTAGCTGAAGCTGAATATATTGTTGCCACTTATATGTATATGCGTTTACTTGGTTATCCTGCTCAAAAAATCTCAATACTTACAACATATAATGGACAAAAATTTCTTATACGTGATGTACTTAATAAACGTTGTGCACAAAATCCTTTACTTGGCCTACCAATGAAAGTACGTAAATTTTTAAATATATTTAAAATATTATTTATTATCAAAATTTTATTATAGGTAGCTACTGTTGATAAATATCAAGGTCAACAAAATGATTATATTCTTCTTTCACTTGTTCGTACGAAAGCTGTTGGTCATTTACGGTAAATAAAATTATTGATTTCGTTTGTTTTACATCGAATATTTTTCCTTCAGTGATGTTCGTCGATTAGTTGTTGCAATGTCTCGAGCACGTCTTGGTTTATTTATTTTCGGTCGAGTTAATCTATTTGAAAGGTAATTCAATAATTTATTTATTTATTTTATAATAAATCATGATAAAATTTAGTTGTTTTGAATTAACACCTGCTTTTAATATATTAACGAAACGTCCATCGAAATTATATATTTTACCGAATGAAACATATCCAAGTGTACGAGAGGTCTGTTGCAAAAAAATAATATATATCAGTCATACAATATCGTGTTAAATTATTTTAGGAGAAACGTGATCAATCGATTGTACATCAAGCAACTGTAATGGAAAATATGCCACAAATGGCTGATTTTGTTTATAAATTCTATAATCAAAAAATGATCGCATATCAAGAAAAGAAACGCGTAAGATTTTATTTGTTTTATATAAAGAAAATTTTTTGTTTTTAATTATTTAGCAAGAAGAATTATCTCGTTATGATCCTGAACGTGATTTACCTTATGATCCATTACAACCTTCAATTCGTGCACCTGAAGAACCTGTTACCAATGAAAACTCAACAGAAAATCCTTTAAGTGAACAAATAAATCTCGAAAAAAATGTTATCACAGAATACATTCCATCACGACAACATCAAGTATCTGGTACATCGTTTCGACATGATCCAAATATTGAAAGTTCAACTATTGAAAATCTCGATGATGATGACGATGACGAAGATGTTTACGATCCAAGTAAACCAACATTATTTCAAAAAATACAATCACAAACTTCTAATACAACTGAACAAAAACAAACAACACCAACGAATGTTACATCAAATTCAACTGCACCTAAAAAAACTCAAGGAGATGAAGGTAAATATGAGCACGTCTCCTAGGGACATAACCTGAAAAAAGTTGCAGGGAGCTTAGCCCGCGTCTGGTTACGCGAAACTATTATTAATGAAGTTTCAGTAACAGAATTATTCTTATAAAAATTTTCTTTTATATTTAGTACCTACTGGCGCATCGGAAGATGATTTAAATAAAGTATGTTAAAATATAACTTCTTTATATTTCATATATTATTTTTTTTAGTCGGCTATCTTTCGAAGTGTTTTTCATCAAGATACTGAAATGGATACAATACCAGCATTAGATGATGACAACTAGTCCTTTATGTGTGTTTAAAAAAACTAAAAAACAAGACAACTTCTTTTTTTGTTCCTTTCTTGAACAAGTTTTATTGTTCAGTTGTGTATTGAAATAAAAACCAAACAGACTTTTTTCTATTATATTAATGTTCCACGAAAATCAATTTTTATTATTGTACTTTCTTTATCACGAGGATTTGGTTTGAGTATCATAAGAAAATTATCCGATAAAATTGGAACATATTCAAAACCATTAATAATATTGAAATGTTCAATACGATTTGTAAATATACTACCAATAGGTAATTTATAATTTTGTGCAGTTTCAACATCTTTATATTCAATTATAAATTGATGTGTAGTTTTTCCTGTACGATGAAATTTTGTTGTTAAAAGATTTTCAATTGAATTTTCTTGTAAATTTGCTAGAAAAGCTGGATCACCATAAAAAACAAATGTATCATGATCATAACATAAACCATAGATTTCTTCACGTACTTTGTCATCAATTTTCTCATGATTTAAATGATATTGTTTCTCAAGTTGATTAACAACAGTTTCATAATCTGGATCGTCAGAAAATTCAAATTTAAAATCAAGTAATCGAGGATTAATTGATTTTATATCATATGTCATACGTGCTTGATGTAAAAAATAAGCATCGGATAAAGTTAATCGACCAGGTACACTTTTCCAAAGATCAAGTGTTCCCCATCCAGCACGACCAAACCAAGTTCGAACTGTATAACCACACATTTGTCGAACACCCATACGACCAAGAAATGTTGTTACCATACATTGAGATCCATTACAATGACCGACAAGGCAATTAGCAATGGGTAAAAATATTTTCGGATTATTCGATGATTCAATAATTGGTGCTGCAGGTTCAGAATTTTCATCAAGAGGAACAAGACCTGATTCTTCCACTTGTAATTTACCTACAGACCAAGGCATTTCAACATATTGTTCACCTCCATGACCACTTGTTACTAAAAGATCAGGTTCCATTTCATTTAATTTCTCTGCAAATATTTCTGCTGGTGCTTTTGGATATTCATCACCTTCATCTTTTTCTTCTCCACTTGCATCATCTAAACCACAATTTTTTCCAGACCAACAATTTCTTTTTGCATCCGAAAATGTAAAACATGATTCAAATAAATTTTGATCAACATTCGTAAAATTTATTGCTCGTCGAATAATAAACGGTTGTGGTATAGATTCATTATCAATTGATTTTATTGCTGATTCAGCATCAGAACCAGTTATTATTGCCCACATTGCATCAATATATGGATCATTATCAAGTGTACGCATTAAACGATGACATTTAGCAACAAATGTTCGTCCACATTCATCTGGTTGACAAACAAATGCAACATAACGTGGCATTGCTGCTTTTAAATCTGAATGAATTGTTTTAACATCATTATTTGAATAAACTAATAGAGTAGCATTAGAATGACGATCAAATAAAAAACTAACAACACTATTCCAATTATTATCATTTAATGTTGTTGATGATACAACGATGGCATATGATTTCGAATAAGGCGTATCAGGAGTATCAAGAGTTATATTATGTCTTGAATGATCTTTATGACGAAACATATTTTGACTTATTGATTCAATGTTCCGTAGCTTTTTTTATATGGTGGTGATGATGGTTGAGTCGACGCCTTTTTATTTATAAGAAAAAGAAAATAAAACTATGAAAATGTCATTAAATATAATGACGAGCTGCTACCCCCACCCAACGATATAATATCATCAAAGAAATATGATTCATTGTATTAATATAAAAAAGAATAGAATATAAATGGGTAAATAACTGAAAAAAATTTGGTTCGATATAAATAAGAAAAGAAAATACGACATGTAGAAAAATAACGTATTCATCTATAATTGGAATTGCGTATATCAATAATCAAATGCAGAACGTTAAACTCAAGAGATTATTCATATGGCAATGGTAACTGTTGTACAAACAACGCACTTCATTCTATAATTGATAACTAAATAAATCAATTTGACATTAATTGAAATTTTGCGATGAATGAATACCATTTAATATAAGTATTGCTTTAAACCATGGTTATTTACCGAAAAGAATTAGCGCCGATATCAGCATTGTCAATACTGACCGGTAAAACATTGTAATTTTATACTAAAAGATTTCGGATAGTTTAACAAAGAAGACAGAAATAATGACTTTTTTTTATAGAACTTTTTTAATTAAAATATCATATATTTTATCTATAAAATAATATCAAAGTTTCGTTTTTATTTCTTGAAATCTCCTATATATATGTATATTTTTAATAGACAATAAAAAGAACGTGTTTCTTTAGAGAAATTGTGAACAGAATGAATCGATAGCATCGGCACATTGTTTTGCTTGATGACGATTAGCACCTGCATTATCACGAATCCAAAGTTCAAAATAATCTTTATTTTTTAATAATGTTAAATAAATGCCCAATAATTCATAAGCCTAAAAATAAAATAAATACATTTATATTCGAATAAATTCTAAACATACTTTTGAAATACCACTTTCTTCTAAATTACTTGCTAATTTTGGTCCTAAACCAGGTATTTCATTGATATGTTTATCTTTCAATGGTTCACCAGTAAAATCTCGAAATTTTTGTGATGTTGTCGATGACATTATTTTTTGTTAAAAAAAAATATGAAAATCTACAATTCAATAAAAAATAGGTTTTTTGTGTTTTTATTTTCATAAAAGTAAAAGAAGAAAAATATCAATATAAGTTTTTTTTATATAAAAGCTTCAGCCCATTCAGATAATGCTTGTGCTGCTGTTTTAGCTTGATGACTATTTGCACCACATTGTGTTTGTATCCAATCTTGAAATTGTTCGAGATCTTTATTTAATAATAAATATTTACCAAATAATGTATAAGCCTAAATAAAATATTAATTTGAATTAAAATTAAGCAAAAACAACGAACTTTTTCATAACCAGCTTCAGATAATTTAGCACCGAGAACGTCACCTATACCAGGAACATCCCGAATACCTTTATCTCCAAGTGGTTCAGCCATAAATTCACGAAATTTTTTCGTTGTCGAACTCATTGTATTACTAATAATATAATAAAATGTAAAATGATACGATTCTTCTCCTTATAATAGGATGAATCATATGAATCGTTTGTGATTGGTGTATCCTATGGTAAGCGATTAATTGGTTGATATTGCCTTAGTTTCTCTCGTTTCAAAATATACTGATTGACAATGATAATATCTTATGAAACAGGTGAAGCATATCATATAATTCTGTATATCGAGAAATTTCGTGAGTATGGTGGATTCAAACAATCCAAATCTAACAGATCAACCTACACAAAAATTTCTTTTTGAAAATGCAAATAAAATATTATCAAACTTTATGCCTACACATCAGCGACGAGAGAGTAATCAAGTAAAAATATAAA
>CAJNOI010000598.1:0-15507 GCA_905250115.1 Adineta steineri
GTTATACAATAGGTTAATTTCTTCGTATATCGAATAGTTTCTTGTTTGTTTGTTTGTTTGTTTATTTATTTTTTTAATACGTTTAAAAGAAAAACGAATTATCCTGGATAAGTAGTAATACACATTCTTTGCAGATGATCTATCAAAAACATTTCATTCATATATTAAGAAAAAATGTGAATCAAATAAATTTATCATTTGTACGTTATGCAAAACCATTTAAAAAGAAATGGGTAGGTAACATGAAAAAGATATATTTTTATAGAAAACATTCTTTTTTTGTCTTTAATCAGATGTTTTCATCACATCATAGTTCACATTCGAATGAACTTGCTTTAGAATATTTTGATTTTGCTTATCCACTTATATTTCATCGTCATTGGCCATCTATACGTCTTGCATTACTTAGTTTACCTAAACCTGTAGCGTTAATTAATCCATATTCACTTTCAAATAAAAATGTTAGAGAAAAATTAATTGAACAAGGTGCAGTTGATATGTTAAGATTTGATAATACAAAATTACGTGAAGATTCTAATCTAATTCGAGAGAAAATTGGAAAAAATGATGAAGAATATGGAATAAAAAAATTGCTGGAACAAAAAGAAAATCGAAGATTATTAGGTACAAGTGATTTAGTTGATGAACAACAAGAAGACATTGATGAAGAAATTGATGAGGATGATGATATAAATACATTTAATCAACCAAATCCTGTTAAAACACTCGACGAAATATATAAACAAGCATTAGAACAACAGGTAATCTTCGTGGAGAGTTAATAAACTATGTATTGACGAAGTGTTTTTAGGTTCAATCTGTTATTAAAGGAAATGTTGTATCTATTGTTGATGATGATAAAGAACGAGATTATCAAAAAATTCCTCCATCATGGCATGTTTATACTTTTCCACGTAGTAATATGTCAAGATTTGAACCATCTAAAACTGATGAATCAGGTTTATTGGGTAAATTGTTAAAAGTGTTAATAGGTTATTTATATGTATCTTTTATTTAGTTTAGATTATTATTGTATGGATGGAGCTTGTGTTCTTCCAATAGTTGCACTTGATGTTCAACCATTTCATTCAGTACTTGATTTATGTTCAGCACCTGGTGGAAAAGCATTAAATATTTTTCATATGTGTCCTTATAGTAACTATATTTCTTGTTATTTTTTGTTTTTAAAAATTTTCTTTTGCTAATAATAGTTCATTTAACATGTAATGATATTGATAATTCACGTTCGAAACGTTTAACAGATGTTTTTAATCAAATGATACCAAAAGATACATTAACTAAATATATTCGATTTGTTAAAGGAGATGGTTGTTTATTTGGTCAGAATGAACCTGCAAGTTTTGATCGAGTACTTGTTGATGTACCATGTACTAGTGATCGTCATTCATTAACAACTGCATTTAATATATTTTCAAAAAAACGTATCCAAGAACGAGTTGATTTGCCTGGTTATCAACAAAAATTATTAGAGTATATATATATTCAAAGTTTCACTTAGATATATATTAACTATTTTAGATCTGCTATTCGAGCATGTAAACCAGGCGGTATTGTTGTTTATTCAACATGTACATTAGCACCTATTCAAAATGAAGGTGTAGTTGAACGAGCTATTGAAAATTTAGCATTATCATCATCATCATCTTCAAATAAAAAACATCGTAAACATAAACACAATGATCCAATTACATGTGAAATTATTTCAACACAATCATTAGAGAAACATTATGCATATTTTTTTGAATTTCATTCTAAAATACGTTATGGTAGTCTTGTTTTGCCGCATATTTCAAATAATTTTGGTCCATTATATTTTTGTAAAATTCGAAGAATTAGTTGATCAAAAAAAATAAATGAACTGAAGTTAAAGAGTATTAATTCCTTTTTTTTTATTATAATGTGACTTTTGGATCTGACCCTGACGGAAGTTAGGTCTAAGTGTTCTATATATGACTTCAAAAATACTACGGTCTAGAGATTTATTTATGATGAGATAGGATTTATTGATTTGTGAATTTTCTGAGTATTTTGACTGAATATTTAAATCAGGAATCGATTGTGCAAAACAAAATTCTATATTATTTTGCAGTTCATTTAATTCTGTATCGAATAGTATGAGACTTTGTTTTAAAATGTGTGCAAGTGGATGTGGGTGTAGATGAAGAAAAGAGCACCACCTATAACCTCACCCACACCCACACCCTTGTTTCCAGATGATGGTGAAATTTTCACCGAAAGCTCGAAATAAAACTTAGAAACTCGAATGAATTTCAAAATGTATTTTGTTGCAGTTATCTACTCTTTTATTTGTTCAATGAAGATTTCTTTTGACCGGGTAATTAAGATCACGCTGTGTATTTGAATATGCGAGTAACTCTAGGTGACTATGCCCGATATGTATGGATTCGTCATCGCTATCGTTATTGTTGTCTGATAACTGGTCTTCACGGGGTAAACCAAAATAATATTGTATTGGCCTTGGCACATGATTGTCACGCTGATTGAAAGAAGTATGGGTTGAAGAAGGCGGATCGTATGATTGGGCAAATATTCCACCATCATATTTGTTTGTATTAGTTCCAGTTTGAACTGATGGTGAAAATTTACTGGATGAAGTTGATTGATTCTTATGTTGATAATTTGATGGAGTTGAATATCTATCATCATAGCTGTATATTGTCGCTGTTGGTGGTAAACGGTTAGCCATATAATCAGAAGTCAATCTTGATCCTCGGCCTGATTTTACTTGAAGTCCACTTTGATGCTCATATAGAGATACTGTTGTATTTTGGTCTGGGCGACCTACATCATCTGATGATGGAGAATTATTGAAATAATATGGCTTAGACGAATGATTTTGATCAATAATATTAGATAATGTAGGAGTACGGCTTCGATTGCTCGCTATTCCTTGTATAGCTTCTCTTACACGTTCTTTTATTGCGTAGCTTTGAACAGCGCTTTCTTACGGGTGCGTGTGAGAGCGAGTGCGAGTGTGAGAGTGGATGTGGATGTCTTTTCACTATCTATCAGTCACATCACAACCACACCTACATTCTCAAGTGTACGATCTGAATTTCCTGTAATACTTCAAGCGTGCAACCCGACCCTCCTCGAACAGAAAGGTTGGGAACCTGCATACAAGTTGAATGGAGTGATCATCCTTACCATTACTTACACCCATATAATTGTACAATGGAAACGTGATGTTATGAGATACGCAATTTCGAATCAGACAGTTCAGTTAAATACACTTACATGGAGGAGGAGCAGCTTCAAGTGTTAACGTTGGATTTGAAACAATTAACAGAAAATTCAGTTATAAGTAAGTTCAAGCGACTTTTTCTAGTGGTAATCTCAATTTTCCGAAGTCATACAAGTGTGGAAAACAACTCTATCCGAAAAAAGACACAAGCAAAAAACTCTATGTGTTGTAATATCTATTATCGAATAACAGTGCTTAAAAACCCGAGTTTTTTTCCCATTAATTGCACAGAGAAAACAACTGCATCCGCACGCAGCTTAACGAATCTAGTAGAATAGTAACAAACTATGAAGTTGTGACTAAAAACTGTCAGTCATCTAGCATGACCTTCGGCTGAGACTCTGTTTTGCTTCTACATGTCGAATATTAATTGAGGGTGTGGGTGTATGTGTAGTTGTAAGATGGAAATAATACGCACAGTCAAATCCACACCTACCCCAACCACCCTAGTATTTTTTGTTCTATCGCTTAATTTACACAACATATATGGGCCTATAAACGATGTGTAAGGGAACGAATAATTGTTTTTTCTACCCTCAATTGCTGATCTACTTGTCTCACCAATATTACTCGACTCTGAGACATCAGACACGATTCGAACAAGTTTGAGCTCAAACAGTTCATTTCCAACGTCGAATGTCTTTTAGCAATAAAGTTCACCTACCGATTTCTTCATGAACTGTATTGAGCGATAGATGTTGACTTTGGATTGAACTGACTCTATGTGGCTTTTGATTTCCGTTAGTCTCGCGTGATACGTCTCTACAAACATTACGCATGAGCATTTCGACGTCTGCGTTGCGTTCCGCTATATGTTGAAGCAAATAAAATGTAAATAGACCATTCCGCCCATTCTTGGCAGCATCCAGAGCCAATTTTCCAGGAGCACAAGCAAAAACGATGATGGAATCTCCCTGCGCCTCCATACTGGTAAGACCGATAGGCGATGGTGAACCACCTCTTGTTTGTGTATCTAATAAAGCTTCATTTCTGATACCGTAATCACGACAACAATCTAAAAGAAATATGGTTGCAGCAGGATTATTATTCGACATGTGTTCAAGGGTATCTTGTGCATTGATAGCTCTAGCCTTGAGAAGTTCCTTAGTTTTTATTCGATCATTATCAACAGGCAGTAAATAATTCTGATCGTTCCATTGAGTTCCATGACCAGCAAAGAAGAAGACAACAAGATCGTTCTTAGAAATGGAATCTGTGAAGTCATCAATAGTTCGTCGCATCTTAGCGAAATTAGCATTTGTCAGCACGGTAACAGTAAAACTAATGGAGCGCAGTTTTTCTGACAAATCATTAGCATCATTAATACAACACTCGAGTGGTTTCGCAGTTTTATATGAGTTGTTGCCAATCAAAAGAGCAATTTTCTTTTGCCTTACTTGTGCACTAGCCATGTCGGTATTTGCCTAGAATAGAACAAAAACAGCGTTTAATATCTAGTAAAAGAATAAAACATGTCTTATTCAGTGAATATATTCTATGCAATATCCTTCTGATCATCATCCGTAAAGTGAAAATTGTAGAAATATTACTTCCAGTAAACATTTTCGAGATAACTTCTTCATTTTTTGTATTTTTTCTAATTATCTTCAAGTATGTTCTTTTCAGATTTTAAGTTATTTATCTTATATCTCATTTATTCTACCACAAATACACAAAATCATGTTTCATGAGACGTTGGAAAAACACGATATTTTCTTGGGTATCGCAAGAACTCATAACGATCATAAAATGACTTTCAAGCAACGAATATATGACATTTCGTTGAGAGTGGGTGTGAGTGTAGATGTGGATGGTAATAGCACTCAATAGGTGCAGCACTACGCGAGGATTAGGGCTGCATTGAGGCGCAATGGCTATAGCGGCGCATGGGAATGGGAGCCACCGAGGCCTTCAGACCTGAACAATTGGGAACACAAAAAGTTGAGTACCTAACTCTTGGAATTTAATGGAATGGCTGAATCTAACTTCGAGTATGACACCACTGTTTTATATGATCGACTCTTTTGTAAGGTGAAGAAGATAGAAATAACAGTTTTTTTGCGCGATGATAGATAACAATGCTTTTATTTGCTTCCAGAATAAAGTCTCATAATGTGATTCATGATTATCAGATAAGAAGACACATGCGTTTCTTACAAAATACACAGTCGACACATAAAAAGTCTCTCACAAGCTGTCTGTCTTTGTAGTTTTGTATTTCAAACTTTTTTTGCAGTTTTATATTACGAATTGCTGGTTACATGTCAGCTGGAAAAACAAGAAATTTAAAACTTCAGTTTATCAATGAGAATCAATTAGTTGCGGGTGATGACTCTGTAGGAGAAAAGATTCCATTATCTACTCGTTATGGTTGGTCAACACACAACTGTCTATGTCAGAATACATCAAAAACAGGTCTTGTTTTTTATCCTACTAATACTCAATATAAAAACATTGTCCTTTTGGTTTGCGGAGATTGCTACGAATATAAGGGTTCACAACATGGTACACAACATCAGCAATTAGCTGATTGGTACTTTAGTATTTATGGTGATAGAAAATCATTCAGATTCACATCGGGATTTTCTGTCAAAACTGATGGTCAACTGGGATTAAATTCTTCGACTTTTAATATCGCGAGTTCTTGTCCATATCACACGACTGATCGAACAATGGGGCCATTAGAGCACGAAGCAGTTCGAAAAGTGGTCGAGTTCAAATTAGACTCTTATACACTTATGCATCACTAGATACATTAATTTTTTTTTGTAATTGACAATGGCAGAACTTATGAGTCTAGGCGGATATTGAAGTTTTTGAAGTTGAAAAAAGAAAACATAAATGATGAATTATCCACGCTGTCATCTGTCATCTGTTGTCTTTGTTACAGTGTAACTTGTAGAAGATGATAGTTTTAAAAGCTTAATAACAGTTCGTTTATTTAAGAATAAAACGCGACTATTTATGGGACAAGAAATGGTTTCTAGGGTGGGTGTGGTTATTGCTAAGACTCATTGCATCCAAACCCACACTCACACCCTCGTGTACGTTTTTGCAATAGAAATTCTTACATTAATTTTAATATATTAGGGAACAAAATAATAGTTTTTTTCGGGGAATTATAATAACTACGGCTCTATGCGCCAGGGTGTGGGTGGATCTGGGTGTAGAACCATACAAAGAATACTCATACCCACTCCCTCATACGCACAAGATGAATAAATGTTGATAGTTACAAATAATATATCATATGTTCCGAATTTTATTTCATCAACGTCTTCGTTTAACTCGTTCAATATTTTTTCTTGTCCTTCTACAAAGCCAGTGGTGATAAGGATAATAATTTTCATATATTCTGAATGCGGTGAGAAAGTGTTCAGACGCAGAATCCATATTACCCATGTCCTCACAAAGAAGACCTAAATGCTCATGATTATCAGCAATACGGAGTTCGTCATTGTGTAGGCTCTCTTTTCGAATTCGTAAAGCTTCTTCATAGTACATAAGTGAACGATCAAACTCCCCCAACGATTTGTATGTAAAGGCAATATTGTCAAGAATATGAACCAAATATGAATAATCAATAGGTTCTGTTTTTTTTGGACATTTAATGCTTCTAATCGATAGTTAATTGCTTCGATGAGCCTGTCATTATAAACTAAAGCGATATCCATAAGAATACCAGGAACACAATGGCGTTGAGCAGGAGTAAAACATTTTTTTGTCATTTCAAGTGACTCTTTATAATACTCGAGAGCTGTTTGTAAAACATGCTTTTTGTAATACATTCTACCAACTTGATGCAGGCTCCATGCAATATTATGATTGTTGGGAAGCAAAACACTTTGTCTAAGTTCTAACGCTCGACGATGATACTTGAGAGCTTCGTCGTAATTCTTCGTACGTGAATATATGTTAGCAATATCGACGTAAATAAAAGCATTCATAACATGATCAGGGTTTAAATTTTCTCTTATTCGTAGTGCTTTTGATTGATAGTCAAAGGCCTGATCATAATCACCTTGATATAAATAAATTCGCTCAATACTATTGTAAAACTGTGCAATACCAGAACCGGCACCGTCGGTTTCTTCTTTTAAAATGCGTACTGCTCTATTATAGTAATCCAATGCCTCTTTATATTTTCGTTGTTTGGCATAAACTAAACCCTGATTGTGAAGTACAAAAGCTGAGTATTTTCTGTCCGGCGGATTGCAATAAACGGTTAGGCTAAATGCTTCCTTCAGGTGTTTTAGTGCCAGATCATATTTACGCTGATCTTTAAGAGCAATACCAATCCGATTATGAATGTAACCCATGTTTTCCTCACCAGGATTCTTTAGCAGATGTTGAAGAAATTGTAAAGATTTTTCGAATTTTCCCATTCTTTTCAGAAGCGTACTAAGCATTATTCTTGGGCTCTCTTCTTCCATCTCTATCCGATTTTGTTCTATGTATTTTTCTGCTAGCTTTCGTCCTTCTCCTGTTGTTATTAACTGAACTACACATAAATTAGTACCACTTTCTTCTGCCTTAGTTTCTCCAATCTGAAAAATTGAACCTGCATCAAATAAAAGTTCCTCTTCTGTTGGAAAATAACTTAAGTGAGATATGTCAGCAAAAATAACCGAATCGTTGGAATCATGTAAATCACATTCTATTTCAAATAATAATGCTCGCATATCTGGCTTAGGCATTAACTTATTAGCGAATTCAAGCGCACGTAATCGATTACGACTAGTGGACCAATAACCATTAGCAGCAATGAGTTTTCCCACGTTTGCTCGCAACTTTTCAAGTTCTTTTTGATGCATTGCCGTACCACGATATAGATAGATTTTTTTATTTTCTCCTGTTTTGATCTTTTTGTATTCCTGTGCAAGTTCTTTAGATAAATCAGCAATATAATAACGAAATATATAAAGCTGTTCGATATCTTGTGTTCTTAACGCTTTATTAAGCAATTGATAGACGAATGTTTCTTTCGTATACCATTGAATACATTTGTGTATACGATAGTTTTGTGCAAACTCATCAATATCTTTGAGCATTCGATAGTTACCACGATAGTATTGACGACAAACAGTTAACATTTCTTCTTTCGCTTTATCGTCGTGAGACAAATGCTTTATAACATCATTAAATAATTGAAACCTATATTGAAAATAAAAATATAGGAAAAATCTTTACTCAATCGGTATTACCAAAGAAAATCAGTTGATTGGTCTGATAAATCACGAGTACCGTACTGGTGCTGATCATAAAAAGAAATGATTTCCATTTGTCTGTTAACATATTCCATATTATCTTTAATCGATTTAATAAGTTCATTGTAATTGTCAAAAATACCCGCAACTTTAACATAATCTTCACATAAATGATTAAATTCATTTTGATTTCCAGGAAAAATAAATATTAGATCTAATTGGGAAGACTCGATAATACTCGGGAGTAGATTGAATGCATCGTTGCCCGAAATAATCAGAAAAATCTTTTTTTCTTTTTCTGATTTGATATACGTGATACATAAATCAAGATCGATATAAACGCGAACAAAATTATTAATCATCAAAAGATCTTTAATCTTTTCATTCTCATCACTTGCATTCATAGTCGAATCGAACCAGATTAATGCTACATCCGTTGTATTTTCTTGAGCAAGATCAGTAGTAGTTAATGCGCTCATTTCTAACACATAGGTAGCTTCGAAGGTGGCACCGTCTTTTTGAGATATCTCTGCCATCTAAACGAAATAAAGGGTGGGTGAGATTGTGGGTGAAGGTGACACCGATGTGGAGATATGCTATCCTCACCCGTCCCACACCCACACTTTCAAGAAGATGAGACTGTTTTGCTCACCCTTACTATCACAACCAGTTGGAAGCTCTACTGAATCGATAACCACTCGAATTCGTCTTCGCTTTTTATATCTATCCACCGAAAGACACAAAAAAATAACACTACAGTTACTACTTTCTACTTACTTATGAAATAATCTCTTTCTATTCGTGCGAGAGTGACAATATTTTTTTCAGAAAAGGAAAATGTAACAATGCGAGCAAAAAATATTCCTTCCGATATTAAGAGTGTAAGAACGATGATAGACAAGTTTTTTTCCGGGAAAGAGTCTGATGACAAGAATAAATAAATTCTTTTTCGGAAAAAAAATGTAACAATGACAACAAGAAATATTTCTTCCGATATTGAGAATGTAAGAACGTTGATAGACAAGTTGTTTTTGCGTAACAGACTAAAGTAAAAAGAAACACGTTTTTTTCAAGAAGGAGAGAATCGGAATGAGAATAAGAAAAATACGTCTGCTAACGAGAATGCAGCAATGATGATATACAAGTTTTTTCTGGGAAAAACCCATGTAAAAAATATTGACGTGAAAATCGACTGAAAAATGATTATAATCGGTTAAAATTTGATTAAAAATGGATTTAAATCATACACCTTTAATCGATTTTTGACATTTTTAACGATTCTGATCGGATATAACCGAGAAAAACTGTAATTAAAATCGATTAAAAATTCACAAAAAAATTGATTATACTTGATTTTTGTCAATGACAAATGAAAAAATATAGTTCGGTTTTCATCGATTACAACCAATTTTTTTTGTGAATTATTAATCGATTTTAATTGTAGTTTGTCATAATAATCAAGAAAAGTTGAGTTTTTCTCGATTATATTTGATTAGAATCGGTTAAAAATGTCAAAAATCGATTAAAGGTGTATGGTTTAAATCGATTTTTAATCAAATTTTAACCGATTATAATCTGATTTTTCTTGAAATATTTTTACATGGGGAGTCTATGAGGACAGTGGTTTATCCAGCGGGGGGGCACGGGGCTTTTTGCCCCCTCGGAGGGTACCTCTGCCCCCCCCCCCCCGGAATTTAGAGAAATTACGCTTTTTGCGCCTGAAACTCTATGTTTGCCACCCCGAAGATAGATTTTTGCACCCTCGGACGAAAAAAGCTGGATAAAACACTGTATGAGGATGTAAATAAATAAGTTTTTTTTCTGAAAGGAGAATGCAGAAATGAGTAAAAATAATTGCTCCAATAAGGAGAAAATAATTATGATGACGGAGAATTTTTTTCCGGTATTTATAAAATATTTTTGTAAAATGCATCTGAAAGTTATATTTTTATTTATTTATATGTAGAGCGCAATTGTAAATTTAACATTATATACTTTTGTCTTTTCAAGAGCAAGAATGATAATGTTTAGTAGTTAAAAGCACTCTGTCGTATATGTTATTCTATACAACGGTATTCATCTAGAATATATATTGTGAGAAAATAGATAAGGCTTCATGACCTTGAAATCATGTATATTCTTTTTAAACACGAAATAATTATATTAAGCTAGTCTTTTGTTCAGCCAGATACGCACAATCATTAGCTGATGTTTTATATGAGTATATTTTATTGATAGCATGGATACTACAAACAATTTTAATTAATCTCACATCTTGAGTACTGTTGAAAATTATATCGATTAGAGAGAATATCAAAACTACTTCTAGATAAGATTCTAAATTTTGACTATGGTTGAGAGTTATAACAATAATAGCATTAGCTCATTTTACCTCGTAACGAGATTGTCAGAAAAATATATTTTGTTCGAAATTACATGAGCTTTATAAACTAAATGTTTTAGGTAGAAAACAAAGAAATATACATATTTTTATTTCTTCTGTCAAACATGTCAATTAATGGAAAATAATTCCCATTTTAACTTAATTCAATCCACTCAAAAAATGAAAAACTCAATAAAATTGAAATGGTAGATAGTTATAATCCAAGTTCTAATCTTTTACAATTTTTGTCGTTTTTGTTAACCATCGATTTAAAATAGAAATTCGTTTTCGCTGTCACACTGGTTGCAACTAACTGATAGAAACACATTGAAACTTAGGCTTCTCCAGTAGCCCTCTTTTCTGTATGATTAAATTTCTTCGGCTCCAGCGTGGTTCATAGATGATATACAAAGTATAAATATTTTATGATGTTTTCCATTTCAAGTAAAAACTTGAGCAATATTGTCGATTATCTTTTCATAACATAAGATCATAATACCTGACTTCTAAAAGAAATACTTTAACTGATTATTTAAAATAATCATTCGCTTCCTGGTAGAAACATGTAAAAAAATCTATCGATAAGTAAAAGGAAATAATTTTTCAAAACTACATTCAATAACTGCCATGTTCTGTTAATGCAGGCATGCAAAGAAAAATTTAAATTTCTTCTAAATAAATACAATCCTTCATAATGTTTCTCTAAAAAATACTTCGCATTATCCAATACTTTATTTCGATAAATACATCTATTCCTCTATGACCATATCAATAAATCACAGTTTTCAATAGTTCGAAAGATTCTTCACTACGTATAATGTCTCATTAGCTTGTTTTCATTTCTATTTGTTATCGCCATATTATACGCTACTTCGTACGGTTCAACATGTTAAAATTTGTTACAAACAATTCTACGTACTTTTTCGGATTAATTTATCAAATTTTCCATAACTATTAGGCAAATATATACCGTACACTAACGACGTCTATTATAAACATTTAACTACCGTCGCAGTCGCGAAGTGGGGCCCTCGGTCGCCTCCCAAACGACTGCTCGCATTCGATCTACTCCTAGCTGCGGGTGAGACCTATTTCTTTTTACTCTTCGATTTTTATTCAACTATACATATTAGTACAACAACAGCAATAGTAGCAAAGAGACATTTCATGATACTCATAAAGAAGCTTATTGTTTCTCACAGAGACAGACATGAAGAAGATAAAGACGAGAACGATCAAAACCAAGAAAAGAACGATCAAAATCAAAAGCAAAACCGCCAAAAATACTAGCAATACGATCAAAATCAAGACTAGAATGACCACAGGTTGCACCATCAAGTTTCGTAAAAAGCTCATAACCAGCATCAAGTTTCGCAAAAAACTTCCAACTACCATCATTAAGTTTCGTAAAAAACTTCCAACTACCAATACACCAACGATTCTTATCCTCCACTTTCCAATTTTCGTAATTGCAGACCCAATTCCATGTGTCTTGATCACCAGTGAAATGCCAATCACGACACTTGTGGCACTTTGCACACGAATGACCTTTACAAAGAAGTTCCTTGAACGTGCCAGGTGCAGCAAATTCTTGAGGTTCTAAATGAAAATATTAAGTAGTCACAAAATCATACACGACACTAATGATTATTTTATAAGAAGTATGTTCGGAGAATCATGGTAAACTCGAAATTATCTCAGTAGTGGACTACAGGATCATTCGATGGGAAAATTATTCTCGTTTACAAAGAAATACTTTTAAGAAAGCGTTAGAGAATGCATGTAATTGGAGTCATTTAACAGTCGATATTAAAGAATTTTCCACATTTTCTGAATAGAACTCGCTATAGATTTGAGAATTTTGCGATTTTAAAATCTTCGAGACATTCGCATTTTCTAAAAGTGAACAAAGAGTTCCTACTTTACAGTAATCGAAACTTTTGGGATAATTAGTTTCAAAAATTTTCAGCATTGTGGAATTTAAGGTATTTAGAAATTTGAGAATCATCAACATTTTTTAATTATGAGAATTTTAAAATACTAAGGACTATTGAAATATTAGTCTTATTTTGGACGTATAAGAGAAAGCGACAACGATAATGTCGTGTCTTTATATAAATGGTGTGTGCACTTAATAGACGGGTGGTTCAGGAATTTCGTGCCGATACGCTCTAATATTTGAGAAACATAGTTTTATTTCACACCCGGTATGTGCTACTGGTATAGAGAAGAAGCCGCATTTTTGACAGAGGAAGTGAAAAAAAGGATTAATCGGGGTGTGGGTGTCGCTGAAGGTTACGAAAAGATACATCCACACCCATCTCAATACTTTGTGACACATGCTGTGCCAATCCTTCTCACGGTCAACAATTGCTCGCTATGCAACTCAAGAGCAAGAGCATGAGACAATGGTGGGTTCAGTTGATATTCGACACTGTAGCGTATCGCAGAAAAGATGTGCAACGAAACGTTACGCATAGTCGTTTCAAAAAGGATCCATGTATTCAATCAGTGAGATAGAATTCTTTCATTGTAGCGTTAATTGATGCATGCCTGACCGAGTTGATTTGCCATCAAATACAGCAGAAGCGCTAGGACGAATGAAGTGTTTCTTTTAACGCAAATGACTATCACATTCTAAGCAACATACTTTGTTTCGCTGGCTCTGATTTCGGCTCTAGTACATCAGAAACAATTTTAGATAAAGGTAGGTGTGATGCATCTGAATGAGTTTGTAATCGCGATAAAAGGTAGTTCAGACATGAAGTCTGGATTTGGATAATAAGTTTTTTTAATAAAACACTTATTTTTAAGTTTATCGGTCTGCCGAAAAGATGTAGTAGAGCATACTCTACAAACTGACTTATTGGCTGGTCACACCGGCTCGTATAATAAAAAAGCTACAGACTAAGAAATATTGCTCAGAAAAAATAAAAAATTACGGGCGTGACAGAATGAGTAGATTTTCAGTGTTTTGTTAATGTCCTGGACAATTTTCATTGTTGAAACTTTATCTTTTTTTATAGAAGATTTTCCATGAGATCCTGTACAAAGCGATATAGTCTAATAGACCAATAGACTTTTATTCGTTACTGGAGGACAACTTCTCTGAACAGTGATATTAGATAAAACTTTGCATTTTATTCAGTTTTTTAGAGAGCATTATTATTCGTAAAACACTAGGACTTTTATTATGGCACGTTCACAGCTCATTTCAGTTATTAATGCACCTGAATAGTTATTTACAGTGCATTAACCATTAATATAAGCATCAGACACGTTATGTAAAAATCCCAGTACTATGAGAATAGTAACGCTCTTTAAAAATAGGAAGAATATCTAGTGAAAAGAAGAAGAATACTTTTTTCAACAGATATATTACACCCAGGACCTCCCCACACACCGAAGAAGCTTTCATCTTTTATCGTGGATGATCAATCTATTCCGTTACTCAAAGGAACATAGTCTCTGTACTGATTCATTTCCTGGAATACGTTTTTATATCAAGAGAGTTGTTCAAATTAGTGCTATTTGGAGATAATTAATAGAAAGAAAACATTAATTATCGTTTTATTTATTGAGAGAATAGCCACAGAGGTAGTCACGATTTTGTTCTTAAAGATAGTGCATGCCCTCTGATCACAAGTAAAGTTTAACAAACACAACTGAGTGCGGTAAGAGAATGATTGTAGAGTTGTTATACCTTAATTCTAGTGCTCACTTATGAGCGACCACATGCGATGTATCTTTATCTAATGAAAATAAAACGGAACATGGTTCTGATAAATTCGTCTTGAAAATGAAATTATTTAATGTTTCGAAGCAGTAGTTTTATGCGGGAGAACCATTCAATCCGGCATTCCATACCGTACCGTCTCTGTGTTGATATAACTACTAATTACTGTGACTGTTTTTTATTCGTTCTCTCAAATAAATTAAGAAACTGCGATACGAAATTGAAACCGATCAAAAACAGATAACGTCAAAAATTGATCTCTCATCACAATCTAACTAAATTTATTAGTCTCAAATATGCATCGAGCTGAGTGTGGGTGACTGGGTGTCTCTTCTTCATCTACATCAGCACCTACCGTAATCATACCCTCAAGATCGAATACAAAATCATGAGGATTAATAGAAGGCGTGGTACATTTCAACGTGCTACCAGCTTTCAAGACACTTTTGACGTTTGGTTCTGGCTTTTATACAAGAAACCACTTACCATTCTCACGAAGCAGAGATCTAGCCAACTCTAAATTTGAATTCATTCACCAGAAACCAGAGCAACATATATACATTCACTCGTATTCTCAACAATTATGCATGAGATACATTAGTTCTATATAAGAAAATATAGAATGAAGAACTTACTGGATGGTTTTGTTGGGATGGAGGGTTCAGGTGCGGTACATGTGGCATCCATTGCTGTTGATACTTCTTTAACGCCATCGCTTATTTCCACCAAATGAACGACACGTATATTACCATGCATCATGACATTACTGCGCACGCGTAATTTGGTCCCCATGGGTAATATCACTTCTTCTTCAGTGGGAAATAAAGTGTAACCAGTGATGTTCTTCGCATTGGCGGCTTCGATCATAAATAAGGTAGAATGTTTTTTTGAGTTC
>CAJNOI010000598.1:15607-35613 GCA_905250115.1 Adineta steineri
TTATATCTACTATCGTCTTCATTGGTATGAACTTTGAATGTTGAAGATGCAACATTCATTAACTCTTTTACATAAAATTGAAAAAAACAAAGATGAACAATTAGATATTCCATGTAAAAGCTACTTTACCGTTGTGAATGTTTGTAGATGTACCGATATTCGTATTTGATAGCGACGATGAAAGTTCCTCATCGTTTTCATCCAACAATTCAATCAAATGTACAACATTTAATGATGAAGAACCGAGTGGATCACTCACAACACGAACTCGAGTACCCAAACCTAAAATCACTTCATTTTCTTCAGGAAAATTACTATATGGTGCTATAAGTTTTCCATTCTTGGCTTCGATAAGAAATAATGTAGAAGATTGGCCAAGAAACTGTTTCACTACTTTCACTAAACTGGAGCTTGAAGTAATATTCCACCAAGTTAGTTCTTCACCTTCTTTGAAGTTGTTACTAATATCCACATTCACTCCACGCCATAAACTTATGTGATGGCTTGGTAGTTTTTTCAATGCAGTGTCAAATAATTTTAGATAACCATGCCATGGTACTAGTACAGTTCGGTCTTTGATTCGAAGTACTCCATTAAGTACTCGATAAAGGCTTTGTTCGCCCCAATCCATTGTATATATATAAATAGCTGCTGATTCTTCACGAGTTAGACCATGGTCCGAAGGAAAATGACATTCAGTCTTTGCAACTCGAATGAACTCATTTAGCTGATTAATGTGTGGTAGAACCGGCTCAAGAGCTTGTCGAAGTGGAAGTAATGGATGAGTGCGATAACCATACACAGGTGAAAGTCGTGTTGGTTTATGATCAACGTTTGTAAAGCGCAGCATTTCTTTCAAGGAATAAAGTGTAATTATAATGGTTGATCCAAAATAGTAAAACAGTGAAAGATCAGTTATTAATAAATAATAATTGAGTTTGTTTTGTTCTAGAGCTGCTAGTGATTCTTTTTACCTTCTTTTTTTTATGAAGTTATTGTTAGTAGAATGATAAGAAAGAAGAAAGACATAAGTTTTATTATCACTGAAGTGTTATTTGCTTGTATGATGATAAAACAAAGCTGTCTATTTTATTTTATATGTATGTGTGAATTCTTCCAACATACAAAGTAAATATTGAATTTTTAGCTTGATAAATAAGATCTATTCGCTGCAATGATAAGCACGATCATTTACTCACAGAATATAAAAGCAATATTGGGAGCGCTTTCAATTACTTCGGCGTTTTAGTGGAAGTCTTTTTACTAATTGAAGTTTTTTCCTTAACAATTCTGTTTAAAGTAAGAAACGAGCTTTGAAGTCGAATGCTTACAGATTACGATGTATAAAAATAATACCACTAATGTCCCGAAAAATTTAACCAATCAGTATGTTTCTTTTTTGTTAAATACTAGTCTAGATATTTTTCATAAATCATTTAATTCTATCAATATTAGCATGCAAATGATTTTGAGTATAAATAACTTCTAATATATTGCAACTATAGAATCAGATCACCCAGATACATTCACAAGATATTTTTAAAAGTTTATAAAAAAAATCTTGACTCAAAAATTTATCTCTATTTCTCAAAATGTAAAAAAATTGATGATTTTTTTTTTCTATTTATTATTATGTATTTATATGAAATGTTCAGTCGATTGCAAAACATTTTTTATACTACAAAGAACAAAGCATGGAATGATGGTAAATCTGCTATTTAATAATGAATTTATCGTGAAATATCTTCAATAATTACACCAGGCAACACATTAGATCATGGTGAAGTCTATAAACTTCATAAAATATATTGATGGGAGTTGGGGAGACATATTAAAGAAAATATTTTAGTTTTTTACCACTAAAATAACTTGTATTTTGATCGAACGTCAATGAACTATATGTAAACAATAATATCCACACGATCTTGAATTGATCTTTTGATGAAAAACGTTAGTCGCATTAAACTAAATGTGTATAAAATAGAATATAAATGATTGACGTTTGTTCTTTTAACTGAACTTTTAAAATATTTTAATTGTATATGAAAAGAAAATGTTAGATTTCATTTTATTTTTAATTACAAGAATAACATCACCAGTATGGTTTACATTCTCATCTTTGGAAATTAGAGTATGCAGTTTATTTAGTTAAGAATTGATCTTGGTTGATGTTGATGGGTTAATTGTTGAAATGTACGAGTTCTATGATCTTGATTATTTCCTATTAATTCAATAGGATATATCTGTTGTTGATTATGGTGAAATAGTTTTTTTATTTGAGGTGATATAATTGTAAAACAAATCGTTGCAGTGAAAAGTCCAGTTATTAAACACATTCCTTCAATATGATGAGTATATGGTATCAAATAATGACCAATAACATAGATCAGAAAAATAAATACGGAAGGTAAACCAATACTAACTGTAACTAATATAAGAATAACAATTCGCTTAAGAACTAATAAATCTCGTTCATTCGATCTTTGTCGTACTTGTTGTATTCGATTTGTTCGACGAATATAACGAATAATATAAACATAAATAAAAAATATAGCCGATATAGACGAACCATAAATTAATATTATTGGAGTAAGTGTTCCACGAATATTCTGAAAAGAAATCCAACATGTAAAATATAATGGCAAATATTCATAATCATTTGGTAGAAGACTAGAAAGTGGTAAAATAAATGATAAGATCCATTGAATAATAAATGCAATTATAAAAAATTCACGTGATTGTAAAGATTTTCGTCTATAAAAAGCTATTCGAAAGAGACGAAACATAGCTTGAAGAACAAATGTATTAAAAAACATACAATATCCAACAAAAACAAGATATGCACGTATTCTACACCATACATTATCAAATGAAATAGATGGATTTAAATCACCATATAAACTATATGTATACATAATGAATAATATTATACTTGTTAAACATGTAGATATATAAGTATTAAAGATTAAAAGATAAGTTACATTGGAAAATAATGAACGAATACGAAAGATAACTAATATTAAAATAAATATCGAAATAATGAAAATTAAAGAAATAAGTAATAAAGCAAAACTATTAATAATTATTCCAATGTTCATTTTAAAAGGGATTTTGTTAGAATAATATTACGAAATAGAATTCTTATTTAAATGATAAATAAGGAAATAATGTGCATCGAGATATTATAATTATATTAGCGGAAAAAAGAGAGTTTAGAAATATGTATATAATGAGAAGATAAAAAGAAATAATTTCAAACTTAATGAACTGTTAACAGTTTTTTCGAGTGTATTTTTATTGAGGGTGTTACTTTATCTTTATTTTTAAATAAGCGGATATCAATAGCTTAGTAACTCATTTATAATGAACAAATTAAAAATTATAGTTAATATAATTTGTCTTGTTTTGAATATTTTCTATAATATATGATTGTTATATCAGAACAGATTGATATATAAAAGAGATCGTAAAAAAGAATAAGTCAATTAGAGAGAATCTAAATATAACAAACATGAAAAGCAGAACGTGAATATATAAGATCATTATAGCAGTCTTTATGCATATCTAGTTTAATTAAATACGAGATATAAAAAATGAGATACCCGTTGTGCTCATTCAAACTACGAAGTGGAATAATAATGCTATACTAGTTTTCTATTTATATATTAATTGCATTGTATTTTGACCTTCACTGATTTATCATGAAATAGTATGAGTTTTCATTCACTCGATCATGCATCATCATTTTTTTGGACTCTGTCAGTTGAGATTTGTTAGTATTAATCACTCACACTATAAATCTTTACATTAATAATAACGAAAATAGTCTAGTATTTCCTGTAGTCAACGATATATCATCACTATTCGTATTTACATTTGGTGATAAAGGAATATTGTTTGATTGTTGTGTTCTTGACAAAAAAATGCACTGTTCGTACTTGTAATACATTTTTTATTAAGATCATGGTACAAACAAGTATGATTTTTCTGAGATGAGTCACTCTGATGCAATTCAATAATGAAATATCGAGCAACTACCTTTACTCAAATATTGTTATTCGATTCCATACAAAAGAAAAAGAAAATACAATCTTATTCTTCATTCTGACGCTATAACATATTTGAATAATAATTAAAAAGAACATGTGTTATTAGGTACCTGTAACAAATCAAATTGGATTATTTTCTATTTTGCACAGAGAAAGCTTCGCAAACCTGCAAGATTTAAAATTAGATATTCTGTTTCTATAGAAACGTTACTTCCTCGCATCTATTCATTTTAAAATTCTTTTAGACAGCATTGGTTAATTAATGAAACTCGCACTATAAGTTCGGTTACCGAGTTTTTTATAAGTTAGATTGTGTGATAAGAAAAACTTTAGTATGTTTCTAGTTCACATATAAAGTCATCTGGCATCTACTTAATGAAACACAGAGACGAATAAATAAGCATTGTTCTTAAGGCTTCATACAGTATTATTCATATCATCTGATGAAGCACTTTGAATTGCATTAGAAGCTCCAATCAAGTGCAAACAAAACTATACTTATGTGTCCTTCTGATCAAATCTAATTATTTATAAAAAAAAGTTTGTTTTTTTTAATAAAAAGAAGAAATGAAATCAAAAGCTTGCATATCAATGAACACAGTCAGGTGACTGTGTAAAAATAGAACCATATAGAGAAATTCTTTTCTTTTTTTTATTATTGATTATTATTTTTCTCCAACAATAAAATTCATCTTATTAATTTCTTAACCGCCTCAAGTGTTAGTCAGTAATTCACATATTCTCTATCGTACAAAATCAGAGTATGCCTTTATAAGAATTAAGATATCTACATTATTATTCTTACAGTTATTATTCTTACAGTTATTGTATTTTTCATTTTATACTCTTTGCGTGTAAGCTACTTTAATATTATTCTCAATGTACTTGTGTCAATGAAAATGATTCAAATAGCTACTTCTTATTGATTTTTTAAGGATAATGAACTCTACAAATATTATTTTTAGATATTTATTGTAAAAAGAAGACAATAGAATTATGCTTTATTGCCTGTTACTACTCGTTTACTATCCATTTATTCAAGCTAATCATTTCAATGGTGGTAGCATTAGATGGCAACCGGTAAATCCTTATACCAATTCAAGTTCAGTCACATTAACTATTATACAATCCTATCGATGGACATATCCTAATATAAAATGTGCAACTAATGTACCAATGACGACTAGTGGTCGAGCAACTCAATACTCGAATCTGACCTGCATGTCTGATTGTTCAACTGATGGTGGTTATTCTAGTGCACCCATTAATACATTAACAGATTGTACTTCTGCAAGTTCATCAATCGGTATGATGACAAGTGAACGTTCAAAAAATATTACACTTACTGCAGGTGCACATTTCTATCTGGCATATGTAGGAAGTGCATGGTTACCACTAGGTAGTCCGACTACAAGTAATCTTCAATGGTCAATAACTACCTCTATCGATATTCGAATGCGACCCGATGGCTTTATTAATACACCACCTGTTGTTGGTTTAGTACCTCCACAATATATAATTGTCAATACAACCGCTCAAATTCGTATACCTGTGTCAGATGTTAATGCAGGTGACGATGTGCGCTGTCGATGGTCAGTATATACAAATGGATATCGTCGGAAAAGGCAAATGGATGATGATGTATATGATGAATCAACCACGGTTGCGTATAAAACATCAATCTTCAACAAAGAAAATGTACTCCGTAGGAAACCACGATATGCATGTTCTGGATCCTGCCAAACTAACTGTGCCCGCAAGTGCCTCTGTGGTTGTTCGGCGTGTCTAGGAACCACTTGCACCGGCGCAACATGCACCGACAAAGCTGGATGTAGTGCTACTGCTATAACAACTACTGTCGATACTCCAGGACCACTTAAAACAACGTCAACGTTTCCTATTCGTTTAGCAATTGATGAGTGTGGTGGTATATGTTATTCAAGTACCTTACCTAGTGCCACTACTCTGTCTAATTGTACTGTGTCTGTGAAAGGTTTGATACCTGATACTTGGTACGCTGCCGCTATTCAGGTAAGTAGGAAACGAACTTCAGTATACGACCTTTATTTTCACACTCTGTACATTCAATTTTCTTATAGTTTTCTATTCGAAACTAGAATTTCGTCAATTTTTCCAAAGTATTGCTTTCTGTGAATACTGAAACTAAACTATATTAGACAAAGATTGACATAAAATAGAATAGTATTGACTTTTTCTAAAAAGTATACGACTACATATTACGCTTTTGATATTATGAATTATATGTCCTATTTAATAATGACTATTGACAATAAGAGATTTTTTATTTTATATAAATACAGTTTATTATTTCGTTTAGGTCGAAGATTTTATTAACGTGTCAAGTACTACTCCAATGAGCTCCGTACCAATACAATTTCTCATTTATGTTATGCCTGAACCAGACTGTTCACAAGCACCTGTTATAATACCATTAACTGGTTGTTTGGAAGTATCAGTTGGCGTACCAGTGCGTTTTAATCTATCTATACTGAATTTATGTGATCCAAATGTGGCTGATATTTCTGATATGACTTTATCAACACAAATTACAGGCATGCAACAAAACAATCTGACACATTCTTCAAGTAATTCATCATTATCATTTGTTACATTTACATGGACACCGCAAACAAGTCAAGTGGGTTCACAACAAATGTGTGCAATTGCATATACTGAGTAAATGTTTTTTTGCACGATTCTTTTTCTTTTATGACTATGTTTTCTGTGATTTAGGGAACAAGTTCAATCTGCAGAATACTGTGTTACATTTACTGTAAAATCATCAACGGCATTGTGTGTAACAACGACTACGACAACAACAACAACCACCACCACAACAACTACAGCAACAACAAGTACCACAGCAACTACAACAACAACTACGGCAACGACTACAACAACAACTACCACAGCAACTACAGCAACAACTGCCACAACTACAACTACAGCGACAACAACAACCACTGCAACAACATCGACAACTACAACAACATCAACAACTACTACGACAACATCTACAACTTCAACAACATCAGCAACTACAACAACTGCAACAACATCAACTACTACTACTAGCACAACAATGTGAGTTATGGAAAAAAAACTTGTATAGGGAAATAAGTAACTACACTAAATGGCAACTACTACATCTACAAGTACGAGAACGAAGGAAGTTTCCTGTAGCTAATTCTTTGAATTTTTATTATTTTTGACTCGGAATAGATATGACAAGACAATTTATGATATGTTTCTTTTACCACTATCCTAGTATAAAATATATTTTACAACCTTTATTGGTTTTCTATTTTTAGAACTACAATAGCTACTGATAGTTCAAGTATGTATCTACCTGTTTTATCATATCTTTTTATGTTATAACACATTCTGATGGTAAGATCTATCTTGTTAAACTTTTTTTCTGTATGAGAATGAAGATTAATCAATTACAATTAAGGGTATATTTTATTCATACTAATAATCGTATACACAAAGATTATTTTCTTATCTTAATGTTAAAATACGTAGAAAACGAGAGATGTCTTTCCTTTTTATTATCTTAACGAAAATAATTTGTATCATTAATGTGAACTATTGTAGAAAGCGACTCTGATAGAATAGACGAAGCAAATTTTAAGGACTCTATCTGCTAAAAATCAAAGATTTTCCTAGTTAATTTTTACTGAACACTATTACAAGACAAATAAAATATATTAATCATAAAGTTTCTATATACAATATTTTATTTATATAGGTAGAGGTCCAAGTTGGGGATTAATTGCCGGTATTGCTTCGATTGCTTTACCATTGGCTCTATGTACTGGATGTTGTTTGTATCGATTACTCTGGTAAGATTTCATGAATAATACTCTAAAAATTAACAGTGAAAATACACTATTTCAAATATTCTTGCTATCTGATATAATTTCGTATCCGAGTACTTTTATTCATGTATAATAAACCAAATCACTCAATATAAAGATCCAAAAATGAAATAGTATTTATGACAGTTCATCTAATTTTTTAATCTCTCTTCAATTCAAGCTATTACTATTCTATGATACAATAAATTAATTTGATGAAATTTTTGTATTTCTTACTAGGAGTCCAGCTGCTAGACGTCGTCGACAAGAACGAGAAGGACGTGATCAATGCCGATATAGTCAGCTAGATTCAAGAGCAGAAAGTGTTGAACAAGAACTTTCTCCTATGGATAAAAATTTTCGAATAAGAAAACCTAGCAAAGCTTATCAAATATACAATATTCTTTATAACAAAGGTAATACGAATAATACTGGATCGACAATTGGAAATGAACCGAGTATACTTATGACGATATATAATAATACAAATGGAAGACATGCTAGAACTACGAAAACTCCAGATATTCAATCATCAATCGCAACAGGAGATGCATGGACACAACCAAAAACACCCGAAAAAGGTGTTAACACTTTAGATGCTAATCAACCTGATCCATTCCAAAGTAATTCAATCAACAGCATACTAAATTTGAATGAATCGCAACAAAATCTTAATATTAATCAATTATTTCCTGACCAAGAAAGATTAAGAGCCCTTTCAACAACATCAGATCAAGTTGATCCTGCTAATGCTTTACAGACACCGTTGAGTAATACACATGAAGCTGCACAACCATTTAATTCTCGTCGTAGAATGTCTAATTTTGAAAAATTAGCACGAAGATATCTCTTTGGATTTGGTGACCCTTCTAAGATATCTCATGACTAGCATATTATTTTTCACTTCGCTTATTTTCTATTCATTGTTTGATCCATTTCCTTTTCTATTTACTAACTCACGTTCCATGTGAACTAAAACCGTTAACATATAATGTATTTCATAATAAACATTCTACCGAACAATAACATCCTATATTTTTCTAATCAATAAAATGCATTGACCATAGATTTTTTTAGATATATAGAGTGCAACTAAATAAAGTAGAACAGTATTCTGTTTTAAATATAATGTTTTTCTAAGAGAATTTGATACTTGTTTTTAACTATTTACCGAAGATTGTTTGAAAGCATATAGAGTGCAACATATAAAATGTCAATAGTAATTTTCTAGTCCTCTGTAAATAGAGTATTAATATAACTGCTCATAATCCATGCACGTTATGCCAATAAGTTTATAAAAAGTCATATGTAAAAAGAAATAGGATCGTGTTAGTAACTAAACATAACTGATGTAAAACGATTATTTTGATGATTCTAACATCATGCATATATGAATCATCAGAAAAAAAATATATAAAAGTCAGTAACAGCAATCATTTTTTCACTTTGGTCTTTCTAACAATGATATCTCTATTGGCCTATAATTTTATTGTATTAGGCCTTTATCTCAGTATTTTGATCATTTTTGTAATTTTACTGCGTCTTGCTGGTGTAAAATCAGGTTTTCTCTCATTCCTCAGTGCAGTTTTTCATGTACATACAATTTCAAACAATGACACAGAAATTATACTTGATGTTTATGGAAATCGAATGAACTTTTCAACAAATAGAAAACTTCGTATTGCTATTAGAATCGGTGTAATTACTTCTACGTATATGATGGCACTTATATTCGTTGATGGATGTATTGTATCTAGAAATGTCTTACTATCAACTAACGTATGTCCAATGAAAACTGCAATGGATTGTTTTTACTTCCAGTCTATCTTTGACGTTAGTGCAAATCGATTCTTTTGTCCATCAAACGAAGTTATTTCTACTACAAATGTAACAGCACATTTGCTAACATGTTATAAATGGGAAATTATGTCTCAAAGTTTAACTGGTATTCTTAGTCAAATGGGTATATGTTCTAGTATCGTATCACTTCTTGGTCTTTTATTTAAATATTTATATCTTCTTGCATATCGTAAGTATTGGGGAACGATTCTAACAGTTATTCTTGGATTATCAATAATTATCTTACCAATTGTCGTATGGATGACTTTAGGACCACCTCTTTCTTACGTCTTTTTCGCACTTTTAACAACAACAGTTATTTTGATTATTAATGCATTATTTCTAGTTTATACAGTATACAAATCTAAGAATCAAATAATAACACAACAATCGATCACACGGGTCTCCAAAAATATTGAAGTATGACTTAAACTTCTCGTTTTTGTTGTTTAAATTGTATCTTGCTTTCAAATATCTTTAATAAATATTCAATAATCAAGAATATTATGTCTTTTATTCTAATTCTATTTTCCTGTCATAAATTATAAAAATCATACAAAGACAATAAACGAAGAATGAATGACAGAGCACCTGACATGCACAAAATGATTCGGATTTGTAAAAAAAAACAACGAAGAAATAAATATTGCTTTTTTTTCTCTGATATTCATTAATTTGTTTTCTTTTTTCCTATTGAGCACAATAAACATCACAGTTTAACTAATGAGACCAATGTCGATAGATAGCAATACTACTATCATTTGAATAATACAAATTTGATTGAGTAAGAAAATATAAATTCATTGAAAATAACCATAAACCAATGACATAACATACCATATAAAAAAATTTTCTATAAGCTTGTCCATCCTGCATATCAATTAAATTCATCACATCAGGTATACCAAGTCCATTACATAATGTATGTATAATAAATGATGGTACAAAATGACCTGTACGAATGAATAGAAATGATGAATAAACACCAAATATATATGTATAAGAAAATTGAAAAAGATGAATAAGTATTATAGTCATTGCTGATAATCGATTGTGTTTTTCATGATGGTTCTGTTTGAAATGTTCAACCATATGATGGAAATGAGCAAGACCAAAGAATAATGGCGAAAGAAATATGGCAGAAAATAAGGATACATGTGAATACAGTAAACATAAGATTGATGAACGAAAGACAAATTCTATTAAAAAAAATAAAAAATAATATATTTACATTGATGAAATAGAGTCAACTATATACGATCAAAGGATTAACTTAATCCTGTTGTCTATGCATACACTTTTATGTATCATTTATCTAATACAAAACTAAAAACTCTGACTTATAAGATTTTGTGCATTATCTATAGATGGTATAATGCGATTGAAGATGAAATAATTCAAAAAAATTATACTTAGAATATAATTATCGACTTCTAAACAAGTGTCAACTAAGACTATTCTATCATGTTTTTTGTTTCATTTGAAAATAGACAAAAATCTCAACATGTGTGAAACCATTCGATTCACTAAACAGCTACTTGTCTATGAGTAAAGCAATTATCACAAGCAACGACTTATAGACAATGTCTCTATCAAAAAAAAGTGTCATTTATTCTTCGAAATTTGATAATAATATTAATCTAGTTCTAGGTGTTTCATTTGTGAGAGCACATAGATGATATTCATTTGAATGAACTTTCTTATGCATGGATGCCTTTTTCTTCACTTATGACAAATAAATAAAATAATATACTTTATATCTGAAATTCTTTACCTTCTGTAAATGGTGCTACAAGATAATTTCGAATAAAAATAAGTCGTTCATTTTGATTACGACATAGGAAATGATATTTCCAATTATATTTATAATATCTCCAATCAAATAAATCTACCCATTGTATAATTGGTCCAAGATATAACATTAATGTTAATAAAATTGGATAGCAGAATAATTTCCATATTGATGAAATATTTGTACGAAAACCTAACCATGCATTTATATTGATATTTGGATTACATGTATGTTTTAAAAACAAATAAATTAATGAACAAACAATAAATACTGAGATAAATCTTCTTCTAATTACATTCGGATGATTACGTTCATATCGACGTGATGATGGAGATAATATATATAAACCAAGAACATAAACAATAGAAAATGTTAAACAAATACTAATTGTTGAAATAAATGAAAGATAATCAAACGGTGATACACCTTCCATTTATCTAGAATATAAGAAATAACAATAAATTGATCGATTTGTTTTTTAAAACTTCTCCATCATCATATATATATATATTATATTATCTTCACTGTAACACACATGCTTTTGAATAGACGGGATAAAGAGCAAAGAGAAACGAAAGAAAGAAAGAATAAATACTGTCGCACAAAATCGACACATCCCTCAAGAAAGAAAAAAAACAAACAAAAAAAAAGAATTATCGATGAATAGATGGTTCGTTTCATTTATTTTAATGTAGCATATTGCATGAGTTTCTGTTGAATGGGAGGTTTACATTTTACTTGAACAAATTTTAGGATATATAGTGGTAAACATGATATTAATGTAACAAGAAGTACACGCCATATAAAATCCCAGGATTGGAGAAATTCAGGATCGAAATGGGATTTAAGAACAATTAATGAAAGAACATAACAAGCAAGACTTAATAATTGTGCAAGTATCATCAATGGATGCCATGTTCGAATCTATAATAAGAAAAATAATATTAATATAAAATTACAAAAAAAAAGAAAAGAAAAGAGAAGATTTTTTTTTAATATTATTTGATAATGACATCATTCGACTTAGTTATATATTAGAAAGTGTTTCAAGGTCAGACGTGTCTTCTATTGTAAAATCCATTCTTGATATAGATTCAGGAAATAGTACTATTAGCTTTTATATACTTATAATAAAGAATCTCACAAAAGATAAGAGAAAAAAGAAATCTTGAAAATATTAAGTATCTAAGAAAGATGATAATTTTTTTCTGCTTCTTTATCTAATAAGACAATGTGTCGTTATGTGAACACAATCTTTTTGGAGTTTCGATTGTATTACAAATAAGAAATAGAAATGTAAAGTATACTTGACTAAAGATATTGATTTTTATTCGTATTACTTTCTTAATTAGAAAGAATGATCACCTTGAATAAAAATGTTTATCATTGTCTGCTACAGAAATTTAATTTCTAATCTGTCATTTACTACAAAAGTCTTTTTTCTGGAATTCTCAGAAAAAGAATATATTCAATTATAATCTTAAATTTAGTTTTTACTTACAGTAAGAGCAACCATAAGTAATTCTGTTAATATTAATGAAGTAAATGTAATTGAAACAACATGAATGAAATCATCATCAAACAAAAGAAATGATCCATACATAATTGCTCCACCTTGATAGATTGAAATAAAAACCCAAAGAAAGAATGTTTTAAATGATAAACTTCTTCCTTTTGATAATTCTTTATATAATTCAGGATATGTTAATGCGATTTCTGATCGTACATCTTTATCCAATACAAGTGAGAACACAGGAAACATTGTATAGACAGTTCCATAACCAACTAATAGAAAACCTTGATAAAGTGATATTGAAGCAAAATAAAATATTGATGAAAATATTGCTTGCATAACACTTATGATTAATCCACGATGCATAACAAATTGTGATAAAGCTGCTGAACGTTTATAACTATTTCGACCATGAACAAGTAATAAACGTGATAGATATGAAAATTGATTAATGGAAAAATCAGCAGCTAAAGATGCTTGTTTACCTAAAATAATTCATTTGAATGTATATTTTTTTTTGTCTTTATGAAATTTTACCTTCTTTTCCAACAATTCCAACTCCAACATCTGCACTTTGTATCATACTAACATCATTTCCTCCATCACCAATTGCACAAACTCGTACTCTATGATTTCCATATTTTTTTAATAATTCAACAACATTTGCTTTTTGTGTTGGTGAACACCGACAAACAACAACAGCAGGACATTGAATTGTTAATTCCATAAGATCTTTTTCATAAAAAGATAAACATATTTGTAATGTATCACCTGTTATTATTAAACATGCATCAGTTTTTCTTCGAAACATATTTAATTCTTGTAAACAATCTTCTCTTGTCGTTACTTGTTTAAATGTATATATATCATGATCACGTCCAATTAATTTCGAACTTTTAGCAATACATGTTGCTGTTTCTAATTTATCACCCGTCAACATCCATATTTTAATTCCAGCATTACGTAATGTTTCTAATGTTTGTCGAACATTTTCTTGTAATTTATCTTCAACACCTGTCACACATAATAATTCCATATCACGTTCTAATGTTTCAATAACTTCATTAACACGACGATTACGATCAATTGTTTGTAAACGTGCTTTTGTTAAACGTTGTTCAAATTCTTGATAATGTTCTAATGTTAAATGTTTTTTTGCAACAACTAATGTACGTAAACCTTCACGAGCCATATTTGAACATTCTTCTTGTAACCAATCATTATATAGAACAATAGTTTGCATAACAATATCAGCACCTTTTAAATAAAAGATAATTTCATTCGTTTGTTCATCACGAACTATAATTCCCATTCGTTTTGTTTCCGATGTAAATGGAAACATTTGTAAGATTTGATAACGTAACATTTGTTGAGTTGAATTTAATTGTAATGTCATGGATTGTAAATCACGATGAACAAGAGTTAAACCAACTTGTTCAGTCCATTCAACTAACGCAATTTCATCAGGACTTGAAGCTTGATATGTAACATCTAATAAGAAAAAAATTATTTATGAATTTATTTTAGATTCTAATTAAATTGATATAAAAAAAATGTCATTTATAAGCTTTAACATTTTCTATCTGTTTATTGTCTTTATTATTTTAACATGCGGAAGCAAATTTTTTGACTTGTTTATTTGTCATGCAAAAATCAGTTATTATTTTACTTCCGTCATTTATAAATGGAAAAAAAAAGATTGTCTTCATGATCTCATTAAAATCATAGCTACAGCACGTAGATATATATATATATGTAAGAAAAAACTTTTTCAAGCGAAACTAAAACTAAATTATTATTAAAATATAAATGGCCCACCTTTCGATGTTTCTAAAAGACGGTAGATTATTATTATTAATATTCTCTTTTCACGCGAAAAGAAATTCTGTAACTAAAAATATATTTTTTTGCATGAACATACCTGTAGGTGGTAATAACTGTGTTAAATCTGATGCATCTGTAGTATTTAATGAAGTTGCACCTGTTAATGGTGTATCTGGTAAAGAACTAATATCACCACCACGTCCAGTGATTGATATGCGAGGTATAATAGATGTATTCGCATTTCTTTCTTCCGTTGAACGAGCCGATGTATCTAAGGATGTGGATGTTTTTTCTTCAAATACTGGTGTTACATTATGACATAAAGCTAATGCTTTAACAGCTTCCGGAACTTTTGTTGCTTCAGTTTTTTTAACAACATTACGTGTTTTACCAGATGGTATAATTGGTGGATGATTCTCATGTATAGGTGTTGTAATTGTTTTTAATTGTTGTTTAAGTAAATTTGATATTTCAATATGATTTTCATTTGTATATGAAACTGTACCCAAATGTATACGTTTAAAAATCATTAAATTTTGTGTTAATGTACCAGTTTTATCAGATAAAAGATAACCAATTCTTCCTAATTCTTCTGGTATAGTACTTGTACGTACAACAGTGCCTGGAATATTTTTATCTCGTTGTATAAACCAAGCATAAACTGTTTTACCCATATCAAGATTAACACGAAGACTGATTGGTATCATATATGAGAATAAGAGAAAGAATCGTACTAAATATCTATACCATGGTCCACGAAAACCTTTTAATAGAAGCATAACTATTGATAAAAGAACGAGTGCCGCAAATAATAATTTTGTTAATGTATTTATTTCAAGGTCAAGTAAACCGACTTTAGATCGTGGTTTACTTGTATTCATTACCATACGTGTATCTGATCCAGTATATATAACGCAACAACTAGCTTCGCCTGTTGCCAGAACGGTACCTGACCATAAGACATTCTCAACTGTTAATGGTTCATCTTGTTTCCATGATATAACACCATTAAATTCATGTATACTTAAACTAGGAGGTTCAGCATGTATTTTAGCTGTTGCACTTGCTTCCGATATTAAAACAGATAGATCTTCAAGGGACTGAGTCAGTGGAGCTGCTATACGTAATTTCCAATCTGTTTCACCATCTAATTGATCAGTACGAATAAAACATGTACCTGAAATATATATATATATATAGATGTAAGGAATATATGATTGACATAATTCAGAATAATTTTTTTTTCCTAGTATTCTCTGGAGATTTTAATATATGACATTAATGATAATTCTTATTTTCAACGACATATATATATCGTATATCCAGAGAATTGAAGATTGTATTCTCTACTACTTATATGGATATAAATTTCTTCCGATTCTACATTGAGATTAATTCCGGTTTAATGTATGATCAAGAAAATAGGAAGTAGGATTGAAGTAAATTGCATGATAAAAAAAGAACCATCTTTTAACATGCAACAAAGTTAATCTTACGGATATGAAATACAATGGAATTTATTTTCTCTTAAATGATAAATTTACCTGATTTATCGGATGTTTGCAAAAGTACAACATCAGCTGGTATACGTTGATTTTTTTGTATAATAATAACATCTGATACTTGCAATTGTGAACTTGGAATTTTCTTTTTTCTTCCATTACTACATAATAAAGTATACATTTGTGAATTCAGTTCTTTATCTCGATATGCTCGTTTAATATCATCATAAGCTTCACGTAACATAGTGACAAATAACACAAAAGCTAGTGGACCCCAATATGTATATAAATAACCAACACGAAACATAGGAATAAATTGGGTACATGCCATAACAAGAAAATAAAGATTAAGAAAAAAACGAAACTGTTCGAAGAGAACAAGTGGAATAAATGTTAAGATATTATATTTTTGATTTCTAATAACATTTTTTGGATACCATATGGAATTTAGATCACGTCGACTAATCATAACATTTCGTGGTTGAGTTTTATGTGCTTTACTACGACATATGGATAATATTGATGAACATGATACACCCATATTTTTTTCTGTTTTGGTTTTAGTTTTAAATTTGAATTCGTCTGTTGTTTTTTTAGAAATATTTCGTGGTTCTAATTCAAATTCATCAGAAGATAAACATTCATTAGCTTCATCATCGTCATTTACTAACGGCGCATGTTCCATTCAAAATCATAAATATAAATCTGCATGGAAATATATTATTAGTTTTTCTTTTTTTTTCTATTCGAGATTGATGAGGAGAAAATAATAAATACTAGAACGAAGAAAAGAACAAAAAAAAAGTATTTAATGAGTGTGAATGGTTATGTCGCCAGATTGTTGTAGAAGACATCAAATAACAGATAAATAATAATCGGGTGATAAAATTTGTCGAATCATTGTGTTCTTTTAGACCTCTTTTATTGATGTCGCTAGTTAACATAAGATGTCGATCTTAGTCGTTCACTAATTGTTAAAAACATTTTTTCTTTTCACAAATGTATTTAAAATATCGCGTGAGTTAAATAATGAACTATCTAAATTGTCGAGCAGCAATTTTGTTATAATTAATGATAACTATTCTTTGTATATTTTTATAGGAAAATATTACCATAAGAAAATATTATATATGTATATATATACTGTTTTTGACAGAAAAACAATTTTTTGACTTTTACTCATTAACAGTTGATTTTTTAGTATGATTAAAAGGCTATAGAAATGTTAATACAATGATCAAACTAAAAGATAAAATATACTAAAGGTTATTTCCTGTAATTCGACTCGAGACATTGACAAGAAATATGGAGTGTTTTTTTTTGCGTTGTTGATAAAGAAAAAAGGAAGAAGCATGAATTTATAAGTGTGATCTTATTAACTTGGTAATTGTATGAACAATTTTAGATGTACTTGACACACTTTTTTTTTCTATAGGACAATAACTGAATTAATTAGAATATTGTATGTTCCTAGTCATCCCCATTTTTCTATAAAGTAAATGTCAAATATAGTTTGATTACATATAGTGGTCATTAATCTTGAGATGTATAATACTTCCCTATGGCTTGATAATTTTTGCCAGACGTAAAGCTTAAAAAACTGATCACTGAGACAGTATGAAGTTATGATTCACACACTAATCTTACCTTTGCTTACCTATACATCAATACTGACGATTTTCAAGTTGTTTTTTAGCTTCTTACAATTGACCGACTTTTCTCTAGAAATACTTGTATTGATCTTTTATTCCTTTTCAATCTTGTGACTCGCATGCAAAACAATTTCGTAACGTTTTTGAAATAGTTTTTTGCACAAAAATAATTGTATTGAATCATTGATTAGTTAATAATTAACAGACGATGAGACTGCCTTGAGAAATTGCATGTCTAGGATCTCATAGAATTACGAACAACAGATGTCTGCTATATACTCCTGTGTTGCAAAATAAATTAACACTAAGAAACAACTTGAAGGTTTAATAAACAAACCGTTAGAAAGTATTATACATCCCGAGGTTTAGCGTCACTAATGTATATGTTACTAAATAAATTTCAAATCTTTTTTTTGTTTTTTTATTTTCTTAAGTAGAAAGTAATGATGATGTGAATTCAGCCAAAAAAAAATGAGAAAAGATAAAGACGAACGCAAAAGCGAAACAACGAATACACCCATACATGAGCATTAAGAGAATTAGAAGAGAAAAAAAATAATGTAAAAAAAAAACGAAATTAAGATAGACAAAATCACCATTGAACAGCACACACAACAACAAAAGAAACAAACAACAACAGGGTGTTAACTTTTCTTTTCTTAATGTTTCAAATCTACTGAGAAATAAATGGGGTTAAAGAACAACTATGTATAATTCAATATGTATATGTATATAATTATATATATATGTATGCGCAAGAAGGAAAAAAAACACATAAGCAAAGAAGAAGAAAAAAAAAAGAAGAAAATCTGAGCACAGCAACATATTGTGATGGTAAATAATAGAACGGAAGAAATAAAAAGAACCCATTAATTAAACACAAGAACAAAAAAGAATCATCTCATAGAACGAGAGATCTATATTGACTAGGAGATATATATGATGTAGTTGTATTTATTTTGGGTGGATTTGAGAAATATGTTGTTTGTTGTATTTGTTCTAAGTCAAAGAGGAATATTTGTTTTATACATCAAAAAATCATTCTCTGTTCATTTTCTTTTCATTGAAAAAAATCCACCTGATTTTTTCTTTCCACTTGTTGCTTGTTGAGTTGAACTTGGTTCCACAGATGTACTAGATTGACTTGGTAATGTTCGAGATTTTTGTTCTGCACTTGATAATGGTTGTGTCATTTCAACACCTAAATTAAAAAATTTTAATAATATAAAATAAAATAACAATAATAATTTCTTATTTACCTGATGTACTAGTCGTCATTGTTGGTACTTGTTGTTGTTGTTGTTGATGTCTAGGAGAACTTGTCGATGACGTACTAATACCAATAGGTGGTGATGTTATTGCAACAGATGGTATTTGTGTTGTAGTTGAGCTAATCATTGTTGGTAATGATGATATACAATTATTAATTGATGAAATCCATTCATTCATTTCATTATCATCTTTAGCATGAAATAAATATTCATTACCACCATGAAGTTTTAAACGAAATACACTTGTTCTTTTACGATAATCTGTTGCTTGAGAAACATTAGTTGATGAATCAAAAAGAAGATCATCACTAACTGTTCGACCTGATTTTAAATGTTTAGCATCTTTATAAAATGATAAACGATTGCTTGTTAAACCACAATACAATTTTTCCCATGCACGATGTGTTGCTTTACGTTCATGTCCTTCCCATTCATGTTTTCGTGTTAATAAACCTTCTTTTATTGTTGGTAAACGTGTAGCAGATTCTGATCGATGTTGTTTACCACTTGTTGATTCATAATCTTGACTAGAACGTTGTTTACCTGGTAATGTAGTTGGACGACCACTACTATCCGTAACTGTTTTTTCTTCTGTTACTGTAGATTTTAATTTTGATGCTTTATCAGCTGATGCTGTTGGTCGTTCAGCATCACGTTCTTCCCATGTTTTAAATTCTTCTAAA
>CAJNOI010000599.1:0-35558 GCA_905250115.1 Adineta steineri
AGTTACTTTATTTTAAAAAATAAAGTTAAAATAAAGAATAAAGAAAATATTTTCAAATGATTAGTAATTAAACAAATAATTGATATATAAAGAGGTAATATTGATCGCAGTTTTTTCTGACCACTAGCCACATTCTAAGAAGGAATAATGCTAGCAAATGAACGTGGGGCATAAGAGATTTATGGGAAAAATTTCTTTATTCTTTATTTTAACTTTATTTTTTAAAATAAAGTAACTTTTTCTTTATCTTTATTTTATAAAGTAAAGATTAACTTTATTTTTATTTTATAAATATAAAGATATACTTTATTTCTTTATCTTTATTTTTAAAATAAAGATTATCTTTATTCTTTAAAAAATAAAGATAAAGATTCACTTTATCTTTATTTTATAAAGTAAAGATAAAGTAACACCCCTAATACGAATGTTAATAATATAATATTGCTAAATAAACAATAGAAAGTTTTTTCTTCATTCAAATCATTGTGTTGTTATATTTTCAGTATTTGTATCACTACCATCACCAATAACAGTCATATATCTAGTAAGTACTTTACGTGTTGATGGTATTCTTTCTTGTGGTTGTTCATGTAAATCATTATTTGTAACTTGTGCATGAATATTTTCTAATTCAACTGTACGATGTAAAGGTGCAAAACTCATTTGATGTGATGATGATGATGGTTCTGTTGACATTATAGTTATTTCTTTTTTCTATAATTGAAAATTGTATGTGTTGACTTTATCTACTGTTCGAAATAACTTCTCATGAACGGAAATAAGAACGGCAGAATGATTTTTCTCTACTTTTTTTTGCGTTATTATGTCTATCCTCTTCAAGATTGTCACATAGTTTTACTCTCTCAATATTTCATTTAATAAGACCTAAATTATTTCCTTTTCCTTTCAATATGAATAAGACCATATTCTATTCAGCAATTAAATAGTCACAATTCTAAGAAAAGAAAAGAACAGAAAAAGAAAGAAAATCTAATTAATCTTATTCTTCTTTAACTCTTATAAACTATTTCAGAATTGATATAGATTAATCGATTATATATGGATAAATATGCAAACGATTTATCAGTGTGTATTAAAAATCAAAGAAGAAAAATAACTTCTTAATGGAAAATAAATCATAGAACAGGAAATAAACACTATGAATACAATGAATAAAAATAGAAAGGTTTATATGAGGAAAAAAAACAAAATTTAAGGTAATCGGGTACATTATAGATTCAAGAAGGGATCAATAATTTTAGCTTAAAGTCGAAACAGTGTACGAAATGAATACAAACAACCTGTCATTATTGATTGAAGAAAAAAAAAACAAGTGAAAATTCCCACCTCTTACTTCAAGAGTATGACAATCTAAGTCAATTCTGTTTCACTACTATAATGAGCTGTTATTTGCATACAAAAATAAAGTTATATATAGATTATATTATTAATATAGAGCAATCTTTCAGTTTTAACTATGTTGATATAATGATTCATTCACAAAAAATCAATAAAAAGAAAAAGACTTTCTGTTTAATTTACTACTACGTGTGTATTATTGTACTAAAAGTAAACATCTAATTTCTATGAATCCATCGCTATGACGTATATTGAGAAGTATACATTGTGAATAATTTATAGCAAAAAATATGAATACTATACATGTGATTTATCTATAAGTTGTTGTATTTGTATTCACGTACGCGAGTGATTCGCTTTAAGGGCTTGTGTAGGACTATGTAGATTTATAAATGTGTTAAAAAAATTGTATTGTTAAATATACATATATAAGCATCACAGCTTGGAAACCCGTCATAAGACCTGATTAAAATACAGAATTTTTAGAATATCAGCGACACACATTTTGTGAAAATCTTATAATTGAGATTTTTATCTACGCAAAGTTTCAATTGATTAATCAAAAATATAAATATTTCGAATTTTTATTTGAGAACCATATTTTATTTATAGATATAAGACTTAGTTAGATATATGTCGTAGTATTCTAAACTAAAAATTGCGTAAACCATGTTTCGTAAGATTGTGACTATAGAGGTATTACGCTTCGTACTTTTTCACAATACAAAAAAAGGTATCTTCGTGATAAATATTGTTTATTGGTAGTCATGTACCAGATGCAATTATATACAAAATGATTCACTCATATGACATTGTCGATATGTAACTAATATCTGATATAATTATCATTGGACGTGCTCTTTATTTTCCCCGATAGTTATATATACATATGAAAAAACGAATGAATAATTATATATTGACTCATTTCGTCAATACTGTTCGCGAAAGTAACATATCCTCTCTGTACACGTCATTATGCTGTATAATTGAAGGCAAAAAAAACAAAAAAATGCTTTTTCTTTTTTCTTCTTTTTCTCCTAAACTGCATATGATTGTTGTCAACGCCTCAAGTAAATTATCAGTTTTTCTTTTTGTGTACCAACGTCATACGAAACGAAAAAGAAAAAGAAAAAGAAAGAAAAATGTATGTCTGAGGACATAAAGAACAGCAAAGAAAAAATATTTTAACTTTCATTCGTAACCTTCAGCACAAACCAGTGCCGATTTAAACTTTTTTTTTCCTCTGCTCTATAAAATGAAATACAAACAATGTAAGTAATTCTGTAAATTCCAACTCAACTATATTTCATTATTAGTATGTCCTAAATCTCTTCGATCAAATAAGTCATTTAGTAAATTACATAAACGTTGTTCATTATGTGATTGTTTATTAAAAACTCAACATTATTTAACAATAGGTAAATCTATTCATGATTCAGTAATAATTAATAATAATAAAACAATAACATATGCTGAATGTTGTCAACGATATTTAAACGACAAATCTCTATCCGATCAATCACATATTATTTGTTCGAAATGTTGTAATAATTTACAAAATCTTCATTCATTACATGTAAATGCAGAAGAATTAACTAATAAAATACATCGAACATGTTATAAAACAAAACGTTTAAATCGAATTCGTCAGTCTTATTCAATCAATAGAATGAATAGAGAAATTAAAGAAGAACCAAAATCACTATCTGATACGAATAAACATGTAAATTAGAATTAGAATTAATAAATAAGCTTTTTTTCGTCCATTTTATATTTTAGATTGAAACAACATCGAATATTCCAAGTATTAATTCAGCTTTTATTCCATCACAAATATTTTCTAATGATTTTGATTTGTATCGTGATGCAGTACATAATGCATCTACAGTATGTTTTAAAAAAACAGAAATAATATTTACATTTTATTATTTTAGGTACCTTATGCTCAATTTTTAATTGATTCACCCATAGCTACAAATTTATCTCATCAACAAAAACAACGAGATGAATCAAATAATGATAAATCATTATCACCTGGTTTGTTTTCATTTAATATATTAATATACGAGTATTTAGCAGCAGAAAGCATATAGATAAGTTTCGTTATGATAGAACTAATCATTATACTTTCGATCTAAGTGCATGTTTCAGTTATGATAGTTACATATGCATATCAAACATAAATAATTATTTCAAACTATTTTTATGTGAAAAATTATTCGGTCATGTTTTTACATAACTTCCATTTGATGTGCATAAAAAATTAATTTTTCTTTCAAATATTTCTATAGAGACGTAGCTTATAAGAGATGAATTTTATGTTCGTCGATGTATTTTTGTAATGTGCTTTTGGAAGGTTTTTTTTTATCGAAATGTAAACTATGTTTATCTTACGCGTTCTGTTCTATTCAGTATATAGGCCAATATGTGTTTTTTGTTTTTTTTACAATGAATTCTATAACGAAATTATTGAATATATGGGTTTACTGCCACGCCGCCAATAAGACATCCGTCATTGGCGAAATTTCACGCATTATTTGACGTAAATACAGTGTATTCTCGCCAACTGTAATAACATAAGATTAGTATAGAATACATGTGAAAAATAAACCTAATATAGTTACTAGAAGCTATTTTTACACATATGTAATCACATAATGACACTGGCGACTTTCCTGTAAGTAGGTTAGCGATATTCAAGAATCCCGATATATGTAAAATATAGTTTAATTCAAAGATGATACTACGTTGTCACGATTATGTTTTTATCTTAGTATTGCTAGCAATTCTAGACAAAATACAATTTCGATTCAATTAGAAAACCTTGTATCCTTATATAATTAATATCAAAAGATCATAAGTTAGTTGCTATCGTTAAATAATCGATAGTTATTATTAAATTATCAACAACTCAATTTATATTTACAGATGACGATCGATCAATTATATCATGTACAAATGACGAAGAAACTAATTCGAAAAGTGGTCGTTTAACTCGTCGTCAATATGATTTTCTTATGGAATTACCTGATCAACAATCATTGAATGCTTTCATTGAATCTTCATCATCAGAATCTGGTTCTCGTTGGACATGGCGTCGAACATCATCGAATTCACGTGGATATAAAGTTTATTATGTATGTAATTTTTCTATGCGTCGTCATTATCATCCATGTCCAGCTGCAATGTATGCACTTTTTAATCCAGAAGGTACAATATCAGTTTATTCCTATGGTCAACATCAACATGTTCCTAAAAATCATCTTCCATTAATTATATCTGATGAAACTAAAGAAGAAATATTTAAATGTTTACAAACAGATATGTCAGCAAGTGAAATACGTGATCATTTAATTCAATTAAAATTACCATTTGGTGATACAAAAAAATTAAATAATTTTATTAAATATCATAGAGAATTATTACGTTTTGGTGCAGTTACTAATGTTCGATTGAATGGGACTGCTTATCGTCAACCTCATTGTTGGGCTATTCGACGATCATCACCTATAAATGCAAATACAACAACATCATCATAGACAATTTTTATCAGGCATACAGAAAAATAAACTTAAGTTTTTTTAAATTATTTTCCTCGGTAGAAAATAAATTTGAGGATGTTTTTTTTAAATAGATTTAAATTTCTATTTCTGTTATGTCTTCATAAGTAAATCAATGGTGAGTTTTTTAGTAATATACTTTTTAATTGACAGTAGTGGTGTGAGTATCTTAAGCGATGAAGTATCGGTTAAATCATATTTTGTCCTAAAAATCTTTTTGCACAAAATTGTTTATTAATATAGCAGTATTTTTTCTTGCTCATTATACAAAACATGAGTACTTTCATATATGCGTCAAACCATCTGTTTTTTCTCTCCTATAACTTGGTCATGTTGACACCGTAAAAATGCTTTACAGTCATTCTGAATTCGATGCAAAGTTCTATTTATTGACATTTACTTGAATTTATTCTGATCAATCTATTGATAATATATAACATACCTAAACTATATAGAAAAAAAAAGTCATAGTCTTGATGTTTTCTACTAAAATACCAAAAATACATGACATTGACAATCATGAGAATCGTTGAATAATTGCTTCACACATAATTATATATTGTTGTAAAAATCTATCGCTAGGAAATGATGATCAGAGATGAATTCTATAAACTTCTTTTTTATTTTTGATGTCATATATCATCTAATTGTCTAGACTACTCGTGGTAATTATCAACATTTATGATCATGTTCTTTTTTTTCCATTCATAATAAGATCTTCAAAAGACATATGACAAGGATTCATTAATATTTACATTGTTCTTTGTTTCTATATATATATATGTATAATAATATTGCGTGACATAAGTCTAATCTGATATAGAATTAAAATTGTAAACAAAGTACTTTGTAATATTGATTGCTTATATTTATATTATATTGAATAAAGACGAAAGACATCGACATATTTCTTTTCTTATTATTAATGTATATATTATCATTTGTATCATTATTCAGTTTGTTTTCTTCTTGTCGAACCCTGGTTGATTGTCATATGGGATATGAGATCGCGATCATCATTATCTCCAATAAAGATGATGACGAAAAGAAAACTTGAATGTAGAGGGAAAAATGTCGTTTACATGCGCGTGCGCAAACATTTAGTTGCTTTGCATGTTTTTTTTTTCTTGATGTTGACTGACTACTATCGTAGTTGATCGGAATGCTCAATATAGGCGAACGAGAGTAAGTGACGAATAAAATTGAGTTCCTTTCAACAATGTGTATAAGAGGGAGAGAGAGAGAGGGGAAAAGAAGAGTGTGTAAGTGTATATGTTGGTGGGATTTTATAACAAATTTGTTCTCTGCTTATATTTATTTATTTAACACAAACATATAAAGATCTGTTTTTATAGATGCTCTTCTCTTTCGTGTCGAAGTCATAATGCTTTCGCATGCATTCGCAATATTTTATTTTTTTTATTATGATTATTTTGATTAATGCTAATCAAGAAAATAAACCAACTGTTTTACATATTGGAGCTTTATTTAATTATGATAATTCATTAATAAATCATGGTCAACGAGATTTACAAGCTGCACAAATGGCTACTGATGATATCAATCATCGTTATCAAGAAATATTCAATGGTCGTTATATTTTAACATTACTATCAAATAATACTAGAGTATATGAAATATATTATTTGAAAAAAAAAGAACAAATATTTTATTAATAATAATCTTATATTTAGTGTGATCCAGTTTATGCTGTTGATGCTTTTTTTCATGCAATATTTCGTCGCCCGCAATTATTATTTCTTGTTGGTACATCATGTTCAAATGAAACAAAAGCTGTCATACAAGTAGCTGATTATTATAATCTTATTCTTGTAAGTACAAATATTCAATCAGAATAATAAATATCCGTTTTATATAACAACGGAAATGAATCTATTTATGTATAAATAGTTTTCTCATTCAACTTCATTTATTTCACAAGCAAATCAAACATATTCAACACTTGTTCGTCTATCTGTATCAGATGAAAATTATAATAATGCACGTGTTGCATTTATTAAATATAATAATTGGTCTCATGTAGCTATTATACATCAAGATTCAATTGAACATTCTCTAGTAAAATGAAAATTTTCCTATTTTTTTGATTTTTCTTTAACTGTAATTTACAGATGATGGCTAGATTAGCTAAACGTTTAAATGAATCAGATATTAATGTTATGCTAACGCAAAGTGCTTCAATGGCTAATCTTACATCAGCACTTGAAACTCTTCGAGTATATATTTGAAATTGTTCGATTAGAATAATTCTCGTTTTTTTTTCTACTCTCCTAGGAAAAAAAAGCTCGAATTATTTTTGTTAGTTTTGATTTATCATCACGTGCTTTATTCTTTTGTGAAGTATATCGAACATTTCCTAAAGAATTACGAGAACGTTATGTATGGATATTAACGGGAAATGATTATCATTTATGGAATTTATCAATAAATAATTGTTCAGAAAAAGAAATTATTGATTCAGCTCGTGGTCATATTATTATTGATAGTTCATACGAAATGAAATCGAATATGATTAATCCAAATATGGTTAGTTTTTAATAGGGAGAGAGAGAGAGAAACGGGAAATTTTTATTAATATTTATTCTCTAGACACCACAACAACGACTTATTTTAAATGATCATCTTGATAGGCAAACATTACATGCTTATGATTCTATTTGGGTTATTGCTTTACTTATTCGAGCATCAATCGAACGAAAGTATATAAGATAGATTTAATTAATTCAATATATTTTTTTGATTGATTTTAGTATATCAATTGAAAAATTTAATTATAGTACAACAGATATGAGAGATCAATGGTTAACTTTATTGGAACAAGTACATTTTCTTGGAGTTTCTGTAAGTAAATTTACTATTATGAAAAATCGTACTGTTTTTTTAGGGTCCTGTTTCTTTTCGAAATCGTCAACGACATGCTGAAACTATCATAAGTCAATTTCAAACAGATTTAAACGAACAATCTATTCAAACTATAGCTGAATATTCACATATATCAGGATTAAATCCTAATTGTTCAACATGTCGAACATTAACTTGGCCAGGTAAGAATAGAATAATCTAATTTTCAAAAAAAAATTTAATTTAACTAATTTAGGTTTAGTTCCAGTTGATACTGAACGTCGTGAAATTCGACGATTAACCATGAATATATTTGAAATTGCTTTTATAACAACTAGTTGTATATTAGGTCTTGCACTTGCAGTTTTCTTTCTAACATTTAATATTATTTATCGACGTCAACGGTAATTAAATTATATAGTATGATGATATGTTTATTCATATTAAGAAATGAATTAGTTCTACAGATAAATGAAACTATTTCATGTAAATAAATTAAAAGGGATACATGTCAATGTCATGAGATGATTGCGAATCATAGATTAAAGTCTAGAAACCTAGATTGAACTTTGTCGGGTTTATTTTCTATGATCAGTATGAATAACAATATATTATTAGGACATTCGATTTATTTTATATACACTATAATAGTTTCAAAATCAAGTAATATAACTATCGAATGTATAAATAGTACTCAAAGATCCTAACTTAGTTCATTGCATGTCTATTAAAAAAAAGTATTAATAATCCCGGATCAGACTATCTGTATAGATAAGAATTATATGTTTACCTTTCAGACATGTATTGATGGTTATTATTGTTAAAGACTTTCATAAAATCAAGTGCAACCATACCATCTTAGATTTTTTCATAACATCAGTAAATGTCAATTCTTGATACTATCACAAAGATTGATTTTTACGGGATAGTCTCCTAAAGAAAATATGAATGTTACTAAGTAATAGCATAAGAAAACTACCATTGACTTAGTTTTAATACAAAAGCTAATATATTTTCATCACTATAAAGTGTTTTCCTTTGTAAGTCAATAAAAGTCTTTTATTTCTATTGAATAATCTTAAACATAGATACATTACCCATATTTATGTATAGAATTGACCTAGAAAAAAACTATTTTAATTTTTATATAGTTATATTAAATTATCCAGTCCAAAATTAAATAATGTAATGGTTCTTGGTGCCATGCATATACATATTTCCATCCTTCTTTTTCCTCTTGATGAATGGTTTCTTTATCATCGTCTATTAGGCTATGCATGCATGGTAAAACTTTCTTTTTATTTTATTTTTCGATCGTATCTATTCTGTTTTAGTTACGAATTTTTCTAATTTCTGGTGGATTTTCATTATTATTTGGTTCAATGTTTCTAAAAACATTACGTGTTTATCGTATATTTACATCACGTAATCGACCCTTACTTCAATCAAAAGTTTGTTGTTTTACAAAACAAAATATTAAACTAAAATTATTTCTTAATAGCTTCTTCATGATCATCATCTTTTACTCATATGTTTCTATTTATATAGTATTGATTTAATATTTACTATATTATGGCAAATATTTGATCCTCATTCAGCCCAATTTACATATAAACCGGTAGGGAAAAAACATTTTGTTTTTTTTTTGCTAAATAATCTATTGATTATATAGATTAAAGGTATTAATATGGATGTAATCATTTTAAATGAAATTTATTCTTGTCATTCAATATATCGACATAAAATTTTATCATTTATTTATTTCTATAAATCTTTATTTCTTGTTATTGGTGGTTATTTAGCTGCTAAAACACGTCATGTTCATATACCTGCATTAAATGATTCAAAATTTATTGTTTGGAGTATATATATAGTTGTTTTAACTAGTTTATTTACTGTTATTGTAATGATGTCAATGAAAAATTTACGAACATATGTTACAATTTGTTTAGTTGTTGTTATTATTACAAGTTCAATATTATGTTTAATTTTTTTACCCAAAGTATGATCAAAAGAAAAGAATAATAATAATGAAAATTGTACTGTTTTTTGTTTGTTTTAGGTAATTAGATTAAGAAATCCAGAGAGCTCATTACGGGATGTTGTTTCAAGAGAATTAGTTATTGATGTTTCACGTACAAGACGTTTAGTAGAAGAAATAAGTTATTTTGAAAAATATCGTTATGCACAATTGCAAAATCGAGAACTTAAAGCGGAACTTCTACGAGTAAGATTATTAATTTATATCACTGTTTTATTAATGTAAATTGAAATAGAGAACATCTTCATATGATTAGAGTACAGAAAATTTAAAGATATCAAAAGTCAATTCTTTTTTATATTTTCCTTCTAAGAGTATAATTCAATTATAAGATGACATTTTGGATCAGCTGTAACAAATATCATAAATCGACCTGTCTACCTCTGGGATGGGTTTTTTTCAGAAAAATTGATCTAGCATTACAACAGCGTAACTGATACGTATTGATTTTTTTGTGTACGTCTAGAAACGTTGTCCTAAACACATATTACTAACAAACTCATGTCGACTACCTTTTAATAACCGAGGATCAGACATCAGAAAATCTGATTCCGTCATGGCATATAATTGTGAGCGTAGAACACGACTAAGAGAAGCAAACTTGGTATAACTTATGGTACATGTAGAGCAACTAAGACTACGTTCTATGTCGGAGTTTCAAGCTTATATGTTTTCATCTCACTGGAATAGAGAGTGAACACGGGAAAAAAACCTGATTCCGTCACGCTTAGACAGGTCGAAATAAAATTGATACGATCTTAAACAAAAATATGAAATAATCTTGTCACTTGCCAAGTGTTTTTAATTTGAATATTCAATTTAAGAAATACACTAGAACTGTTTTTCTTCAACAGTTATCAGTATTTTCATCAGAATACTAGATCTATATACGAGTGTTTTATCCGGCGGGTGGACAGTCGAAATTTTTATAGTTAAAATAAATTTTTTTCATTTGTATCTAATATAGCTTAACAATATTCTGGTTGGTCTTGAACAAAAACTTGAACCATTTTCTTCAGCAGTTACTATGTCTCTTCTTCCGATAGCTGTTCGTTGGGCACAAGCATTTTCATTTAAATCTGATTTTCCGTATGTATAACAAATAATATTGTTTCAATTTTTAATATTCAAATTTTTTATCTAGACCATTAACTATTCCATCGAATAATAAAATACATCTGGAACCAATACTATCTTCATCTGAACAAGATAATTTACTCGATAGTGATTCTATTCGATCAAGTGATACATTATTCGATTTTAATCAAACATTAGCATCATCATTATCTTCTTCGTCTTCGGAACTTAATCTTTCATTAATATCACAAACAATGGATGATGAGGATTCATTACTACTTAGTGCTTTAGGTAATCGAGAATCTGTCACAACAGATGATGATAATAATACAAGTCTATCAAGAACACCAACACCAACTCAAACAACAAGTGATAATGAATCGGTGCTGTATTTACGTTTACAGAATGAATTAAATATCTATCCCGCAACATTGGATAGCGATCTAGAAAGGATAGATTATTAATTATGTTGTTTGTGGGTTCTTTTTCTCTATAAATTATTGAACAAAATGCAAAAAATAAAATATTTTTATGTTCATCATTTAATAACATACCATTTAAAAAAAAGTACACGGTTTCTAAATTCATTTTGAATTAAATTAATCAAGCATTCGTTCTCTGTTCATGTATATACAATAATATTTTCCTCAAAAACTTTATCATACAATAGCGACATCCGTCGACGAAGGAACTGAGTCATATATTCTATTACCAATCTTTCTGTTCTTCTTTTTTTTAAATTTCATCAATTTTTCTATATTGATCAATTAATTTCACAATTACTTCGTCATCAATAAAATTACGAATATAAAACCTTTTCATTTTATCGTCTTTCCTTCAGATTCGTAGTTTTAGTTTTTAGTAAATTTTCTCTTCCATGGGTCCTCGACGTGATAATCTAAATAATAAATTAAGTTCATCAAAACGTCAAGAACGTGAAGATCGACAACAAGAAAAAAAAGATCGCGATAAAAAAACTTATTTCAAAAAAGATAAAGCGACTCCAGCATTCAATCAACAATTACGAGCATTTAATTTACAATTAAGAGATATTGTAGGTGATGGTAATTGTTTATTTCGAAGTTGTGCGTTATTATTTTTTTTTTGTGATTTTCTTTTTAAAAACAGTTTCTATTTTCAATAGTTGCCGATCAAATGGATGGTGATCAACATCGACATGCTTCGTATCGTGAAAAAATTTGTAATTATATGCGTAATAATCGTGAAGATTTTGAACCATTTATTGTTGATCAATCATTCGATGCATTTGTTCTTTCACTTTCCAAAGATGGTACATATGGTGGAAATGAATGTATCGTTGCATTCTCACGTCTTTTCGATGCTAAAATATGTATACATCAAGTAATTGCTTTAAAGATTCACTTTCTATACGTACGGTTACGTTTAACTTTCCAAATTTAAACTAGTTTTTTTCGAGATTGAAAAATGTTCGTTGATTCAATTGTATATTAGATTTATTATTTTAGTTAAATCAACCTGTTTGGATCGTATGTTTTTCTGATCCTCCTAAACATGAAATTCATATAATATATCATAATTATGAACACTATTCTTCTGTAAGAAGCTTAGGTGATCAAGCATCTACACCAGCAAATATTCGAAAATCTATGACAACATGTGATCCATCATTAATCAATGAAAAAAATAAAAAAACAACAAAGGAAAAAAATAATGGTGCATGTGCTAATGACTCAGAAGAATTATTTAATGAATATGATGTTGAATATATTAATTCGCAACTGACAAATCCTGTTGATCTTCAGTTAATTCGAGATACATTAACGGATAAATATGGGGATATTGATGAAACAATTGCTCATTTACTTGCTTTAGATATTCCATCATCACCTCAACCAGTTATTATTCCTGAAGAAGAATCAAATGAATCTATAGAGAAAATAATGTCAATTACAAATATCTATAATGTTGAACTTGTACAACAATCATATACTCGTAATAATCATGATATTGATTCAACTGTTCAAGCATTACTTGCACTTACAGTAGATGATAATAAAACTAGCGAAACATTCTCAGATGTAGAAACAATAGAAGATGAAGAAAAAGAAAATAAATCGAAAACAAAAAATAGTCGATCAGTACCAAGTCGTCAACTAAAACTTGAAAAGAAAAAAGCGAAAAAACAACGAGCAACTGAAAAACATCGTGCACAAGTAATAACTACTACCGGAAAAACTTCAACGAAACCTAAAGAAGAAAAAGTTGATCCACCTGACAATAATGGACAAGAAAATGTACCACTAGCTAATATGGAATTTATTAGTATATAATTAGTGTGATATATTAGTTGAAGTTTATTTTTGTATTATAAATATATTTTTTATATGATAAACATTCATTAAATAATATGAAAACGCATGTTAGGAGTTGTTTATTCATTCAGATTATGAGAAAAATCTAAATGAAGATAAATTCTTCGTGTATCTCGAAACAAATATGAAAGTATCGTTTTTCAAAATGATAAAACCTCTAGGTTTGTACGTGCCGATTTGACCTATGAATATAAAAGAAAGTTTACTAGTCTGTAGTGAATGGTTAGCAAGAGAAATATAAGAAAACAATTTGAGGTATAATTACAATGTATGTACATTTTCATTCTTCTGTATACACTTACATTATAGGAAGAAATAGAATAACTGATGAAAAGAATGCTAAGAGACATCTCACCAGGCTTTTTATTTTATATAGTAAGACAATTGTAATAAATACAAAATTTAAAATTTACACTATATTTTATTAAGTAGAATTAACCATTTCGAGACTTAGGATTGTTTCACATGTTCAACTATATGTCGACTAATATTCTTCTCGGATGATTATAGCTCGTTTTTCTTTTATTACACCGAAGAAAAGACTGATTGAGAACATCGGAATATAATCATCAACAATAAAATTTATTCTTTTTTAGATGTGATGAAATTGTTCGATTTTTAAAGCCTTGATACAATCAATTCACATGAATACACCATTAGTTTTCAATCCAATCAGTATTCTTTCAAAAGAAATTACATTTCCATATAATTCAAAAATAATTATGTCTTCATTAACCGATTAATGTAGTCATTAACCTTCATAGTATAGGCAATGCTATTTTTTTTTGCTTCTATTTTTCATCATAACAATTTTCAGTTGATCAAGGTGAATTTTAGACATTGTTCTTGCATTCTATTAGAAAGTTCAATTAATCAAGATTAATCGTTCCAGTCAGGAACTATGAATAGAAGAAAAAAAAAATTAATTATATCGATTGATCATAATCTCTTTTTTCCTGTTCATTCATTCTTTAGCCTTTCGCACTCAATATAACACCGTCACCTGCTTCGATTCACAGTAATACACACCTGTGCTATTAGCGCTCTCTATCGTTTTGTCAAATATTTACCTGATTGAATAAAGGTATATGTCATTGAACAATGAAAGTTGACCGATAGCTATTCTACCTCAAGTGAGTCATTCGTCGCAGACTACTTATTCATAAAGTTTAACGGTCAAAAGATCGTTTGATTAAATTTCCAAATAAGAAAGAAGTTTCATACGAGTGTGCTCGAGGCCATTCAAGGTAATGCATGGCGTTGTTGCATCTCGTTATCATTTTAGTCTCATTTAATTTTTATCAAACAACTATTTTACCCAATCTTGTTGGTGATATTCTTTTAACTCGTCTTGAAAGTCCATATGATTCTACAGGAGGTGCAATTATTCCATATGGTTCAACAGTTACTATTGAAAGTGGAACAACATTACGATTTTCACGTGGTTCACAACTTATTGTTCGTGGAACACTTTTAGCAAAAGTAAATTTTCTTATAAAAAATAATTAATAGAAAAATTTATATTTTATTATATATAAAAGGGTACATTTGATCGAAGAATTACATTTACTAGTTCAACAAGTGCACTCTATTATGATCAACAACAAATTTATCGAAAATCCGATTCTAATATTCGTTTTCGGCTTGTCGATGGTTCAAATATACAAAATGGACTTTTACAAATGTTTTTCAAAAATCGATGGCGTTATGTTTGCACAGAATTTTTTCGGTAAAACTTTTCTAAGATTAAGTTTTTATTTTTTCTATAATAAATTTTTCTTTTAAAGATGGTTTGATTATGATGCATCATTAACATGTCGTATGATGGGTTTTCGAAATGGAAGTGTTATACCATATCGTGTAAATAATAGTGATTCATTATGGTATGGTTTACAAATTGATCATCCAGCATGTCGATCTAATCTTGATGAACATGTGCTTGATTGTCCTGGTGTACGTGTACCGCCACGACTTGGCCTTCATATATGTGGTAAATAATATAATAGACGGGAAAAGAAAACGAAAACTTTTATTCTTTAGCTACTAACTAACTAACTACTAATAATATATATATTTATTCACAATGAACCTTTTATAACACACAGCTGGGATTGTCACAGATTCATTTGTTCTTAAAGTTGAAAATTATATTTCGAATTGAATAAGTGTGTTTATTTTGAAATGAGATCAATGATTTTGATTACCTTCAAGGCATGAATACACTCCATAGGGTGTCTGATTGATTGTGTAGAAGGACTCTATGATGTAATATTTCTTCTTCTATGAATTCACCTGTGTAGAACCAAAAAAAAAAATTTTATGTCTGCTTCATTGAAATTTCCATTTCAGTTGAAATTGAAGTGATACGACAGAAACATATAAAACGATGAGTTAAACATCAAAAATTATATATCAGATTTGAATATATCTAGATAAAAATTAAGAATGATTTTATCATTTTAATTGATGCTTACGAGCAAAATAAATATAGTAAAGAAAGATTGAAATTCATTGATAATTATACGGTTAATAATGAAAGTATTTGATCTCATATTGTGTTACATCGAGACAGAAAGCATATAAGACTAAAAATTTGTGCTAGAAAAGACAAATCCTAAAAATATCTTGATTGTATCAGGGGATGATGTTTCATTCCCTACACTAATTTGTATTGTTTATAATCAATATTTTGAGTCAAGATAAATCAAGAAAACTAAAGAACAAAAACAAAATTTGTGACAAAACTGCTTCTAGCTTTTACTTTCTTCTTTTTTTTATTCTAATTACTCTAGATCAATTTATTCAGTAAGATAACTACCTATGCACATTCTATGATCTGCTTTGTTGTCATTTGCACGCTTTTGTTTCTTATGCTGCTCCTTGCTTTCATTGTTGCATGGCAATTGCCTTTTTTTCATTCTATTTTTTATTTTACATTAATAAATTTAGATGATAAACAATACGTTCGTCTACAATGTGATGGTTTTTTTGACTCATTATCTGTGCTTAATTGGGGTGGAATTGTTTTTGAACGAAAATTTTCAACGAATAAATTAAGTGATATTCCAGAAATATCAGATTCAGCATCACCCGTATTTAATGATATTAATCAACGACAATCGATTCTCAACTATGTTGATATACTTCATGCTGGTTTAAGACCAGAATTAACTATAAGACATTATGCAGAACGTTATGCAGCATTAACTGTATTTGATAATTTAATTAATCCATTATTTGACAATATTACAGTACTTTATTCCGCTTCGGATGGAATGAATTTTTCTAATGTTGGAAGTTCAATACGATTAAAAAATTCAGTATCAGCTTATAATCGAGGTATGCATATATTTTTAATTATAAACGTTTTTTCGTAGTTTAATTTTTTATCTTCTAGGACACGGAATTGCTGTAACAAGTCGATATGGAAATGTAACATTAGATAATGTTCATATATTTGACAATGCTGGTGATGGTGTATATTATGCCATGAATAATACAGAATGGTCTCTACGAGAACAAGAAGAAAGTCCGAAACGTTTATATAAATCATTTTGTGAAACAGCAAATAGTGTAGAATTTCCAAGTTACTTTACTTATCGACCACCTGCAGCTGGAACATGTTGTACACAAGTAATTTTTTTTTAATTTCTTCGTATAATAATAATTTTTTTTTCGAAAAGGCTTTTTCTTCAATGTATAATACACGTTTAACAGTTCATTTTCAATCGGTATTTCTTGCTGATTCTCGTACACGTTATCGTATTGAATTATATAATGGTCAATTTGATATGATGCCATTATTAGCAAATATAACATTTAATCGAACATTAGAAAGTTTATCATCATTTTCAAATGAATTACTTGTACGTTTATGTCATTCATGTGATGATGTACGAAGTTTATCATGTTGGAATCAATCGGATCGAATACAACTTTATGTTGTTAATGATGATGGTAATTATAATATTTTTTTAGAATAAAAGAAAATAATGATATTCTTATGTAATAAGAAAAGAAAACACATTTTACGTGTCGAAATACAGTTGAAGTGTTTATTTAAGGAAAGAATGAACATGAGTAGACATGTATGGACAAGATTATAAGATAATAAAAACAATACTATAACATATATATCGAAGAAGAAGAAGACTATAAAATGATGAATTAGCTTCTTAAAATTTAGAAAGGTTTCTGGAATTTTACGTATATACACATGAATCAGAAAGTAAAGGACGCGCATAGCTACTTTTCTGCGACTGATTATTTAATGAATATAATCAATATAAAATTGGCAAAGTATTCGCATCCACTATTAAAAATATTTTATATATAGGTCGTGATGCAGATGTACATATATGGAATAGTCGTATTGTAAATAATTCATTAAGTGGTGTACGTGTTGTAAATTTACGTAGTCTTATTGAAATTAATCAAACAATAATCAATCATAATCAACGTCATGGTCTTGATATTGATTCTGGAGCAGGTTTGTTTTTCTTTTCAGTTCGATATTTATTTTATTTATTTTGAAATTATTTTTCTAGGTGCTCTTTGGACATATCATTCAAAGTTTAATTCAAATGGTGAAGATGGTATTCATATGATCTATGATGGTGGTGAACGTCGAATATCTTATTCGGATATTGCATTTAATAATCAACATGGTATATCTATACGTCTTGATTCACCACCAACGGGTTCTTTGTTATCATCTATTAATTTTCCAACATTTGCATGTCGTCAAATAACATTTATAAATGGTTCTTCCATACGTTCAAATGGTTTTTATGGTTTATGGCAACGTGCTACATGTCATCCTTCATTATTCTATATAAATGGTTCATTATTTGAACGTTCAGTATACGATGCTATGCGTTTTGATTCATGTCAACATGAATGGCGTCCACAAAAAGTTATTGATTATCAATTTCGTAGTCCAATGATACCATTCAATAGTTTATTACCACCTCCACCACCACCAAGTATAATCTATCAAGCACCTATAAATGTTTATCCAGATTATCCTTCATGGATACCAGTCGCATTATTATATGCGAATGAAACAGGTAATACAATAATAAATGTAACATGGAATCGTTTTTTAAATAATAAACGTGTTGGTTTACGTTTAAATCCTATACAAAATGTACTTGGTGATATAGCAAATAATTCATTTATTGGACATGAAAATGGTGCCTTATTAATTGTTGGTAATCAATCAAATTGGATTGAAGATGTTTATTTACGAAATGTAACATTAAGAATACTGTTTAATAATTTTACAAATAATTATGGAAGAAATTTTATTGTTTCACTTGATTTAAATGAATTATCACCTTATCAAACAATATTATTTATGTATAATCGTTTAATTGATAATAATGTAACTTCAAAAATAAGTCAATTTTTAAATGCACGTTCACGTACACCAGGAGTTTTAACTATTGGATCAAGTCATATAAGAATAACGAGAAATATTTTTGGAAATAATCAAAGTCAATATGATATTGTTAGTCAATTAACAAATTCAAGTGCAATTATTAAAGCAGATATGAATTTTTTCACAGCAATTTATCCGCCACCTTATACTTTAACAAAAACACCACTTAGTTCATATGAACGAAATCAACATTTACAGGTATAGAAAAATAAATCATTGACAATATTAGAATAGTCGAAACTTCAATACTTCTTTTTCTGTTTTAGTCCGCTGTGCATAATTATCAATTATACCAACGTCAAGAAATGCCATTACGACAAGTATCTCCAATACATCGTTTATATAATCGTACACGTCGTCAACAACAAATGCAAGTTCAACCAGTTTCTCAAATTAGTTATAGTTATCTATCGGAACCATACGATCTTCGTAATGATTTCTTTCCACTTGATTCAGTTTTTCAACGTCCTTATGCTCCACCTCAAACTGTACAATATTATCTACCGGAAACTCAACAAGAAATTTTATCTGTTCCATCAATAAATAAATCAATACTTCTTTCATCAACTAATAATGATTGGGCATATTATGCTTCACCAGCATCACCAACACCCTATTATTTTTCACTTTATTATGATCGACCTGAATTATGTTTTTCACAATGGCCGAAAATTCGTGAGAGAATATTTGATCAACATAATCGATCGAATTTAGCATCAATTCTATGGTATCCATTTTTATGTAGTGATCGAAATTTAACAACAGAAATTTGGCGTTGTCAATTACCAAATTGTGGTTTTGAAACAACAAGTTTTCGTATTGATCCATTAACATCAACCATAGGTGGAATTATTGATATGGATTATAATCTATCTCCAGGTCGTTATACTGTTATAAATGATATTTTAATTAAACCGGATAAACGTTTTACGATACAAAGTAGTCAATTAGAATTTTTGAATGGTATTGGAATCTTTGTATATGGTGAATTAATAATACAAGGTGTTGATGGTTCACCAACACGTTTAGATTTATTTAATAATAAAACTTCAACAAGTATTTTAGTTAATCAACAAAAACAACAAGAACAAAGTCAACGAGGAATTATGTTAATTGATGGAGCAAATATATATGAAGGTCGATTATTTATTACAAGTCAAAATGATGGTTCAGGAACTGTATGTAATCATGGTTGGACAAAAGAAAATTCTATGCTTGTCTGTATGTCATTGGGTTTTATACATGATCCAAACGAATATTTATATCCAATTATTAATATAAATCAAACAAATACGAATGATCCAATTATATGGAATGAAGTTGATTGTGATTTATATCAAGATCAATCGATTGAACAATGTAGAAAAGAAACTGTTCATACATGTGATCATGCAGATGATGTTTGGATTAAATGTTTACCATCTTCATGGGCTGGTAAGTTGTTTAATAATCATCCAGGTTCCATTTTTCGGGTGTGCGAAATAAAAATTCCGAGTGGGCGAGTCGAAATCTCGGATGGGCATCTCCCGCCCGCTCGATAAAATACTTATTCGAATAGATTTATGTAATGGCGTAACCAGGGTATGGCATGGTTAGGCGCCGCATACCCAACGGACCTGTTCGCCCGCCCACCCGTAATTTGAAAAAGCGACTTTTCCATATATACTATATAGTATTTTGAAAATCGGTAGGGTGGCGCCCACCCACTCATCAATTTTTGGTTACAACGCTAGATTTACATATAATATCTATAAATTTTTTTGTTTTTTAGGTATTCATATTTTTCCAACATATAGTAAAACTCATCTTGAATTTGTTCATATTGATTCTGCTGGACAATATGATATACATAAAGATGAAATTCAAGCTGGTTTACATATTGATTTACTTGCACATCCATCAAATCGTTTAAAAAATCTGACATTTACAAATAATATTATCGGTTTACAAATAAATCATATTCATCCAGCTAATTATGATTATTCAATAATTCATCATTCATCATTTAATCAAAATTATTATACAGGTGCTTTACTTCATTCAAGTTTTTTAAATTTTTCACATTGTACATTTACACATAATTTATATTCTGGAATGAAATTTGATACATCATTTAATTATTATGAACTTGAACAATTACGAATAAATTTACTTAAATCTCAAACAACTGTTCATACAATTGATTTATTATATGAACAATCATATGAACTTGAAAGAAATAAATTTGCTTTTATAACAACAACATTTGGTGGTTATAATGCTGATGATAATATACTTTTTAATACATTAAATATTCGTACTGATCCATCATATATATTAATTGTTGATCTTATTGATTATAATCCATTATCAAATTTAAATGAACAATTAATAATATGTGAAGTTGAATGTCAACAACGTATGGGTTTAACACAAAGTTTATCATATAAAAAATGGTCATTAGCAAATGATAGGGATTTATTTCCATTAATAACATCATATTCAAGTTTACAATTTCATTATCGTCTTTATCGTTATCGTACAAGTCGTTTAACATTTATTATTTATAGTATTCCAGCACCAATATTTACACAAGGTAAATTTCTATCAGATATATCAATAAGATTTCATCGTGGTTTATTTTCTTATAATCAACATGATATTGTTACATATTTAAATGATCGTGAAAAAACAAATAATCAATATGCATTAACAAATCAATTAAAAACTGATACAGAACGTTTAATTGAACAATTATTAATGGGTACAAGAATAATAAATGATGATCCTGTATTAGATATAATTGAAGAAGAAGATCGAAATAGTCGTAGAGAATTTCAACAAGAAGAATTTGAAGATAACAAATTGAAACGTCAAATAACAATGATTAATATAAAACGACGTTATAAAAATTCGACTATACAAATTGATGAATGTTTATTTGAATATAATCAAAATCGAAGTATATTTATTGATCATCAATCGAAAAAACTTCATGAAAATAAAGTCGAAGAAAATATACGAATGTTAATGAATGAAACTATACAACAGAGAAAACAATTTATACCAATACAATTTACATGTAGAATTGATAAATCAATTTTTATTAATAATCGACAAGGTTAGAATTATTTTATTTGTAATTAAACAAGTAACGCTCGTCTGAGAACTCGTTTAGCTCTTTGTCGTAGAAGTACATCCTCTTCACGTTTACTGGAAAAACAATTGAAAATTTTTCTCTCCTTTAACCAGTGACTTGTCGAACTCGCCTTTAACGAATAAGTGAAGTATTAGTAATCTTATACGCAAGAAAGTCAACAGTTTGTGATCGCCATACTCTGCACTACAAGCAGGAAAGCATTTGAATCCCCCAAAAACTCGGTTTCTATCAATCCACATCACTTCTCCCCCTCCTTCAGTAGTCTGAGCAAATGAGGCGCACATTCGAAATACCTTAAGATATATACTTTTCCGGAAAATCGATCTTCGATGTTTTTTTTGACCCTGCGTACAATTTATGTTTGCAAGACTTTTCTCTACGAGAAAGAGAATAAAATTTTAATATATTTTATTTTCTTTTCTAGTACTTAATCTCGATGCTCATCCAATGATATTTTCTGATCGTCTTATTCGTTTTGAAATAACTCATACTAATTTTACACAAAATCATGATCTTTTATTAAATCTAACATTTCCTCGATTATATCCATTTAATCGAACTATTTTTGCTAGTCTGTCAATATGGCCATATTTTCCAACAAAATCTATATATACACGTTCACCATTAATCTATTCCATACCATCACATGCTGTTCGTATATATAAAAATTCATTTATTTCAAATGAACATAGTTCTATTCGTTTAACTGGTTTTCATACATCATTTAATCTTACACATTCATTATTTGAAAATAATCTTAATTATCAAACATCATTAATTGATTTACGTCATATAGAAAAAGATTTTCTTCTTGATGGAAATATTTTTCTACGTAATCAAGTACATAATTTACTTTCATTTGATTCTAATGGTCATGCACCATTTCATAATGATTTATTATATCAATCATCAATAATATTTAATCAATTTATTGATAATAAACCATCATTATTAACAAAATATCCATATTTACCATCATCATGCATACGTTTAATTGGTTCATATAATGTAACAATTCAAAGAAATTTATTTGAAAATATTCATTATGATTATGAATTAGTTGCTGCACTTATTATCGATACAGTTAATACAACATTAGATGCAACTGTGAATTGGTGGGGTTCAGATGTTGGACAAGCTATACAAAATCGAATTTTAGATTTTACAAAACGTTCTGATCATGCATATGTACAATGGAATCCATTTCTTGCTTGTAGAGAATTAACATGTGCACAAATTAAATTACCTATACAAACTATTTTACAAATGAATAGACCATTAAGAGGTTTAATAACATCAAATACATTAATACATAAACGACGAGAACCTTATTTAATAAATGGAGATTTAATTGTTATGCCAGGTGTTAAATTAACTATCGAAGCTGGTGTTGAACTTCATTTTGCACCTAATACTGGTCTATTAGTTTTAGGACATTTAAATGCTACTGGAACACCTAAAGATCCAATTGTAATGAAATTAGCTAATAAGGAATTTGTTATGGAACAAATCGCAAATGGACATAATCCGTTTCAATATCATTTTACTGATGAAGTTCCATTTGCAAAATATAAGGTAAGAATAAATTCGAAATGTACCTGAATTGACTTATGTGATTTGTAAATACTTCTATTGGGGGCAAAATTAGAATTCCAACTCTTGAGAGTGTGGGTGTAGTCGTCGATATTCGCTGCATCTAACACCCACATCCACAGATACGTACACTTAGACCCTCAGCCATACTGACACCCACGCACCCACACCCACCCTCAATATGAAATCATCAGTTATTTAATAAACTATTCTTGCCATTTTAGTATAATCCTTTTATTGATCGTTTACAAATTCGTCTTGATATTGGTCGTACACCGAATGAAGGTTTTCTTCAAATATATAATTGGACACGTCGTGATTGGTCATATGTATGTTATGATACATTTCGTCAATTATTTTCCTATCGTTTAATATGTCATCAATTGGGTTTACCATGGAAAAATGTTCTTGCACATCCTGATTCATTTTATTTATATGATTATCAAAAACTTCCACTTTGGCAAGAAACAATTGATTGTTCAGGCAATGAACCATCGATTTCTTCATGTTCATTTACAAATGAATATAATAACACGTGTAAAAAATTATTTTATATTTCATGTTATGATGATAATCTTTTATATACATTAAATTCAAAAGTTCAACCTGAATTTGCAAATAATCTTGGTGGACATCCATTACCATTTTCATCACCGTTCGTATTTTATAACTTATAAAAAGAATTATTTCAAATTTTGATTTTTTTCTAGAACTTATGAAAGTCCACAATCATGGAATGGTATTCGTTTTGCAAATAGTGAATATGAAGAAGATTTATCATCATTAGATTATACAATAAATGATCAATCATTATTACGATTTGTATTAATATCTGAAACAAATGATTATCAACCAGCTATACAAACAATCTATCGTACACCAGCTATCGAACGTATACATATTGAACATAGTCGTCATATTGGTTTTGAATTTCTTTTACCAAAACAATCTGTTCTATTTGGTTATAGTCAAATAACAAATTCATTAGATCTGGCTATTAATGGTCTTGTTTATTATGGACAATCAACGGATGAAAAATCAACATTTGATCTCCTATATGAACAAAGTATTCATGGACAACCATTTAGTTTACTTAATCTATGTAATGCACATAGAATTGTTAATGTTAAATATCGTCTTATTACATATTATAAATACGAATATGATTATCGAACATGTTCAAAATTATTCTGTTCAAATAATCCATATAAAATTGGAATCAGATTTTTTCAAGTAAGTAAAAATGAATTACTTCGAATCTAAATTTATTGTTTTTTTTAGATTAATTTATTGAATAGTACATATCAAAATGATTGGATTGAAATTCATCGTGTAATGAATGATGAAGATGGAAATGAGAGAAATGAATTATTAACTCATTTAACCAATGGTTCAAGTGATGCAGCATGGAGACAATTATATTCGATTGAAAAAGGTTGCTTAAGAATAACAATACATGCATCAAGTGGAAGTATACATCATGGTTTCATGGCTGAAATAACTCTTTTTCCTGTAACACCATTTTGTATGTTTGGAAATATTACGATTTCAATGAACAATTTGCTAATAAATATTTTGTTTGTTTTAGCTACACGTGAGATTATTCATCAGATATCGGATAATATCATGTTGGGCAATCAACAAGGTGTACTAAGATATATGTCTGCTGGTGAACGATCAGCTAATATATATTTTCAATCGAATACACTTCTATATAATGGCTACTATCGATATAATTCATCGTCATCACCAATAAATTTTTTTCTTTTTCAAAATGCTCAACGTTTTTATTTTGGAAATAATTGGTTGAGTAAAAATCTCGGTGGAACATATATACAATGTTATAGTCAATCTTTATCATCAATATTCAATGGTCATCTCTATAATAATGTTTTCTATCGAAATAAGTAAATATAGATTTATTCTCTTTCTCGTAGAGAAGAGTCCAACAAACATAAATTGTCTGCTTGAGTGTCCGCAGGGTCAAAAAAACATCGAAAATCAATTTTTCATGATTTTCGTTTGTTTTTCCAGTAAATGCATTTCTACGAGAACGAGCGTTACTTGTTGATTTCAAATAAATAAATGTACATATGATTATCTATATTTTTTTCTTTTAGTAATGATTCTGTTCTTACATTTTACGGGATGGAAATGTCAGCATTTTGTAATTTATATGCTATACAAAATGCATTTTTGTTCAATGATGCATATGATCGAAATATTATCGAATTTGATTCAGTGGTCGCTAATTTTAGGTATAGTTTTTGTAATGAAATAATTGAAATGAAAATTTTTGTTTTTTGAATTTAGTCGTAATCAAGTATATAATAATACTGGTGTTAATATTATATCAATGATTGGTTTTGAAAAAATTACAGCACCATTTCCAGCAGTTGAAATGAATTCATTTCGAAATAATCGTGCCGTCGGGAATCTTAATCAACAATTATTCGATCGGTTTGTTTCGAATTTTTCTATATTTTATTATAAATTTAAGTTTGTTTTTTTAAAGAACGGGTGCGGTTATTGAAGTGGGTAATCCACGGCAAATATATGCTTTTAATACATTTGATAATTGGGATAGTCGATATGAAATGCGAACAAGATCACGTCTTTTGTAAGAAAAAGAATAAAAAATCAATTAATATATTTACCATTGATTATTCTTTAGTGAACCAAATCGTATGGAATCTCGTTCAGTAAATGCTTCGTCAAATTTTTGGGGACGAATCGGTGATGCTGATGATATCGGTGCACGTATTTATGACAAATATGATAATAAATCTTTAATCGAAGTCAATTATTATCCACCATATCTTGATTCTTCACGACTTCGACAAGGTAAATGTGATCCGGGCTGGACACTAGACGATACATTATGCTATATTTATTTGGGTGCTATTACAACGTATCGTATTGCACAAGAAACGTGTATAAGTGTTGATGCTCGAGTAACCCGACGTGATACACCATTAAATCGTCTTGCTATTCTTCGTTCATTAGTACGAACATCACAGTATCAAGGTATTAATAGTGATGCTGTACCATCGTCAGGTATTTGGTTAAGAAAAGAAAATAATGAAGTTTGCCGAATATTTAATGATATGGAAACAATGGATGTTAGTTGTAGTTCAACAGCTGCATTTATTTGTGAAAAAGGTACTTTATTTTTATTAGACTAGAGTTAATATAGTAAACATATTGTATTTTTTAGAACAACAATTCGATGGTGTTCGATTAATTATTCGTGGTGATTTACTTCTTGCTATTGCTTGTATATTATTAATGATAATTTTAATAATTTTATTTATTTGTTGTTGGTATTGTAAATCTCGTCAACGTCGTAAAGATAATTTTCAACGACAAAATTCACTTCGTCGTAGTGTTAAACAAGAAATGAATAAACAATCAACATTATCATTACATAAAAGTAATGATAATACATTAGTTAAAAGTTCAACATTATCAACATTAACAAATGGTACAACAAATAAATTACCATTATCATCTTTATCTCTATCAAGTCGTCCATTAAGTAGTGTCACAATAAATTCTGATAATGATCTATCAACATCATCACCTCTTCATCATGATTTTTCATTATTAAAATTAAATCATAATCTACCAAAAGCATCAACCCCCGCGTTAAGTGATGATACTGGTTCACAACGTGCACTTGTTCTTAATACACACACAGATCAATCGAGTGTTTATTCAACAACAACAGCAGATTCAGCAACATTATATCGAAGTCGACGACGTTTTGAACGTACACAAACACCAGTCATAGCTCCATCAGCACCACCAATTACACATCGACGTTCATTACGTAATCTTCATCAACAAGATTCTACAGCAAGTGTATCAACAGGTTCAATATCTCCACCTCCAGCTTATGTTTCTCCAGCACATCAGCCACGTCGTCATCGTTCAGATCAACTTCATTTACTTACACCAAATAATAATAAAAAATCATATGCAATTGGTACTCAGATAGATTCACATTCACAAACAAGTAGTCGAAGTAGTACACGACATGAAAATCCACCGCCATTAGAAACTGATATTTAATTATAATGAATCTCTTAATTTTTGTCTTTTTTTTTCAATTTCATTTTAATCTCAGGGATTTTAAGGTGCTATATAAGTGCTTACAATGAATATGCATATATATATATAAATAGATAATCATGTACAGCTATATGATAATGAAATAATAGAGAACAAAAGTATTTTTTTGATGTTGTTTTAGCGACTATTGTATAACATTTGTTTTTGTTTTCATGTATTCTAGTTTTCTTTTTTTTTTGTATATCATATTTGAATGGTATCATCCGTTTGTTTTTTTCTTTCTTTAAAAATATACCAAATAAATCAGAGTTAGACTTGAATGTCTTACATCGAGATGTTACTTGTAAAGTTTATTAGATCTAAAAATTGTGGATACAGTTGGACTTGTGGATGTAAAAAATGAAGATTTTTTAGATTTAAATTCAATTAATATGGCTTCGATTAGTATTGATATTGAACGTGTTCAATCATTTCTTAATAAACATCAAACAGTTAATATATTTATTAATATATTATTGAAATATTTATTATCTCAGATATTTTAGACTGATCGTTCGATTGTATTAGTAACATCTGGTGGAACAACAGTACCATTAGAAAAAAATACAGTTCGTTTTATTGATAATTTTAGTACTGGTCAACGTGGTGCTGCTTCTGCTGAATATTTTCTTGAACGAAATTATATTGTACTTTTCTTTCATCGTATTTCATCGATTCTACCATATCAACGTCATATAAAAACAATATTTGATGAATCACAAACAAATCAAACTTATAATCATGATCAATATCATAAACATAAAGATTCTCTTCTTTTAATACCTTTTCAAACTGTTTCTGATTATCTTACTGGTCTTGAACAACTTTGTGGTTTATTAAAAATATTTAATCGAGCAGTATTAGTTTATTTATGTGCTGCTGTTTCGGATTATTATATACCTAATAATGAATTAACAGAACATAAGATTCCATCTGGGCAAAATGAATTAATTATTCATTTGAAACCTGTACCAAAATTGTTAGGTTTTGTTAAAGGAAAATATGCACCTGAAGCTTTTGTTGTTTCATTTAAATTAGAAACTGATGAGAAGATACTTGAAGAAAAATGTTTACAATCAGCTGAAAAATATAATCAAGATATAATTGTTGGAAATATGTTACAAACACGTACAAATCAAGTACAAATATATGAACGTATGGAAAAACAATGGACAACAATTAATCGATCCGAAGGAAATATAGAACAGAAAGAAATTGAATTTCAAATCATCGACTTTTTATGTGATAAACATAGAATTTATCGAGAGAATCTTAAATAAATATATAAGAATACTTTATTTAATATGTATTTAGAAGTTGTAACTGGATGATCTAAATTTATTTTAGTAGTTAGGGTGTGTGAGTCCTATCAATGTGTTCACTCACATCCTCTTTTCTTTTAATATAACTGTATGTGTTAATACTTAAAATCTATAGACAGAGAAAATTTTTTGCTATACAAATACTGATCATAAAAATCATTCTTTTTGTTCATCTTGAGGATGTGAATATGAGAAAGAATCTTATACATACAGGGTGTGGGTGCGAGAGTCTGAGCTAAACCAAGAGACACAACACCCACGCCCTCAAATAATTAAATAAATATGTTATTTACAGCAGCTATCTCTTTATTTTCCTATGATTAGAAATAGGTATAAAAAACAGTTATATTCTTATTCTTGACTTTCCTGATCAATTTATCGAGTTTTTATGTTAAAAGAATATATCATATATTCATCATTTACTAATGATGCGGCTAGGTAATTTGAGAGATTCAAGAGTTGAATAGATTAACAATCTGTTTATTCTTCATGACATGAATTTAATAGTCGATTTTTCCCAATAAATATTTAAATCGAGTGTTCACCAAAATAAAATAATTTTCTCATTTTTATTATAAACTTTTCCTTGTTGATGTTTGTTTCAATGTCTACTACGTTCTCGTCAAGACGCACTGATTACTTCCTATAGTTTTGTTGGTTTTTTCCAACTTTCCATGCCTGAATGATTCGATATATTACCGATAATGAGCTGTCAATCAAAACAAGTGACAATGGGTAGTTATCGTTTACCTTTGAAGGAAAAAACCCAGTGACGAAATTATTCACACATATTACGCATAAAAGGAAGCCTAGTATCCATGATCGAGTTATTTCGGAAGAAATACAGTAACTAGAAGGAAAACGACAAACCAGCAGCGACACATAGATATATTACTTTCGACGATTTGATAAACTCTCAACAAGCATTTAAATTCAACATAATCAAAAACAACTAGTAATACGAGTATGTATGTAATGTTACAAAAGTTTAATTTGATAAACAGGAGAAATAGACAAGATAAGCTTTCTATATTCATGATACTTCGTTTTTTATGGCGAAATTTTTATTTCTGTTGTATAGTCAGTATCTAGCGCTTTTATCTAAAATAGGTGCAGTTGTTTATTTTCTTTTCTCTCTTCCTTGCTATAAACTAGATTAATAGTTCACATTCGTCGTCGATCGAGTTATAGTTGTTAGTGTACTAGAAACTGTTCAGAAGCAATATGAACATTTCCTAAGAGCAATTATTCTGGTTTATTTGAGAAAAATAAATAAAATACAAAGTAGTTTTTACTTTTTGAAATAGAGTGTACGGATGATTATGCGTGAGAAATGAATGAAGTATTTACTGTTAAACTACATCCACATCCTACACTGAAGTTCTAGTTTATAGAAAATCGATTTTAAATAAGCTCAAGCGTTATCAAACTAATATTATTCGTTTGTAAAATTTTAAACACACAGAAAATGATTGATTTTCGAGAAAAGTAGAATTTCATTCATAAATAGATATGGACACTCGTAGGATACCATTTTTTATTCTCCATAAATTATTTTTCTGTTTACAGTGTAGCAAGTAAGAGAAAAAGAACAACGAAGAGTTGTCATCGATGACAACTAATGAACCCATCTCTTGTCAAAATATTCTCAAACAGTATTCAAAAATGACACATGTGGGTGAACGTGAGTCAGATATAGGCATCATACTCTTATCGAAATCTGCACCTATACCGCACTCATACCATCAAGTTTATAGAGTTTGTAGAGTAAAGGGGATTAGAGTGAGGGTGGGATCGATAATGTTAATTATGTCTTATACATCCACGCTCTCAACATTTGGGCCATAGAAAATCTAAGGAAAACAAATCATTGCCTATATAAACCATTGTTATTCTCTGTATTCATGCAATTAATAACAGTTATTTATAAGTTCAGATTTACGAACAATTTGCGAATCACATCCATATGGGTGCCCAACAATCGAAAAAAAACGTTTCTTCCAAAACAAGTTCAGGAACGACCAACATCACTATCACAACAACAGTACCATCAACACGTCAGCGCATAGCTCAAAATTACCTGTTGGTTTGGGCTGATGCCAATATCGATTTAACCAACAAGGACTGTCAAAATACGTTGACGCAGCTCCGAACTGTTGTCAACGACGTCATCATGTTTAATCAATCAGATGCATGTATTCAATTTCTCGACCAAACGAATGATGAACAAGCTTTTGTTATAACGTCGGGATCACTTGGTCAACATTTAGTTCATGAAATCCATGGCATGTCAACATTAGATGCCATTTACATATTTTGTGACAAAGTATCCTATCACAAACAATGGATCAAGAATTGGAAAAAGATCAAGGGTGTTCATAACGATATCAAGGACATCTGTGACGCTTTAAAGGGAGATATAAAACAAGTCAATCAGGATTCAATTCCTATAAGTTTTGTTACAACGACTGAGGCGGTGTCCAGTGAAAATTTGAATCAACTGGAACCAAATTATATGTACACACAAATATTCAAGGATATTCTCCTTGAAATGGAACATGATCATGAACAAGCTATCAAGATCTTAGCTGTGCATTGTTGCCAATTTTATTCTGACAACATGACAGAATTAAATATTATTGATGAATTCAAACGTGATTATCGTCGAGAACAAGCAATCTGGTGGTATACACGTGAGTGTTTTACGTATCAAATGCTCAATCGAGCACTTCGAACATTAGATGCCGATACAATTATTAATATGGGATTTTTTATTCGCGATCTTCACCAACAAATTCATCAACTGCATGAACAACAACTCCCAGATTATCATGGTAAGCCTTTTCTAGTTTACCGAGGACAAGGTTTGTTGACACATGATTTCGACAAACTCAAAAAAACAACAGGTAGTCTCATGTCTTTTAACAATTTTTTATCCACAAGTACGAAACGAGATATTTCCTTCCGGTTCGCCAAGGGTGCCTTGAGAAATACAGATATGGTGGGAATACTTTTTATAATGACTATTGATCCTCGTGTCTCATCAACACCATTCGCTTCTATTAAGAAGGTTAGTTATTATAAGACAGAAAAAGAAATTCTGTTCAGCATGCATACCGTGTTCCGAGTTGGTGCAATCAAACAATTAGACAACAATGATCCACTTTATGAAGTTGAACTTCAACTGACTACTGACGATGATGAACAACTTCGACAACTAACTAAATGTATAAGCGAAGAGGTTGTGGGTGTCACAGGATGGCATCGATTAGGTAAACTATTACTCCAAACAGGTCATTTTAATAAGGCTGAAGAACTATATAAAGTACTACTTCAACAGTCATCGAGCGAGAGTGGTAAAGCGCTTTATTATAGCTCTCTTGGATATGTCAAACATTGTCAAGGTAATTATGAACAGGCAATGGAGTATTACGAAAAAACGCGTGAAATCCTTGAAAAACCTCTTCCTGCGTTGGGTACTTCATACAACAACATTGGTGAGACGCATAGACAAATGGGAGAGTACTCGAAAGCACTTTCATTTTTCGAAAAAGCACTTGGAATCTATGAAAAAACTCTTTTTGCAAATCATCCTTCGTTACCTAATTCTTACAACAACATTGGTTTAATGTATTACAACATGGGAGAATACTCAAAAGCACTTTCATTTTACGAAAAATCGCTTGAAATCTATGAAAAAACTCTTCCTGCAAATCATCGTGATTTAGCTCTGTCCTATAACAACATTGGTGGTGTGTATAGTGACATGGGAGACTACTCGACAGCACTTTCATTTCACGAGAAATCTCTTGGAATCTATGAAAAAACTCTTCCTGCAAATCATCCTTCGTTGGCTTTGTCCTATAACAACATTGGTTTGATGTATTATAAGATAGGAGACTACTTGACAGCACTTTCATTTTTCGAAAAAGCACTTGGAATCTATGAAAAAACTCTTCCTGCAAGTCATCCTTCGTTGGCTTTGTCCTACAACAACATTGGTGGTGTGTATGCTAACATGGGAGAGTACTCAAAAGCACGTTCATTTCACGAGAAATCTCTTGGAATCTATGAAAAAAACCTTCCTGCAAATCATCCTGACTTGGCTATGTCCTATAACAACACTGGTCTGATGTATTATAACATGGGAGAATACTCAAAAGCACTTTCATTTTTCGAAAAATCGCTTGGAATCTATGAAAAAGCTCTTCCTGCAAATCATCCTTCGTTGGCTTTGTCCTACAACAACATTGGTGGTGCGTATAATGGCATGAGAGAATACTCAAAAGCACTTTCATTTTACGAAAAATCGCTTGGAATCTATGAAAAAACTCTTCCCGCAAATCATCCTGACTTGGTGATACCCTATAACAACATTGGTGAGGCGCATAGAGAAATGGGAGAGTACTCGAAAGCACTATTATTTTATGAAAAAGCACTTGGAATCTATGAAAAAACTCTTTCTGCAAATCATGCTTCGTTGGCTATGTCCTACAACAACATTGGTACTATGTATGATAAAATAGGAGAGTACTCAAAAGCAATTTCATTTTATGAACATGCTTTGAACATTCTCAACAATGCATTACCACCAAATCATCCTCATATTAAAACTACGAAAGACAGTATTGAAATCGTAAAAAAGAAATTATAATTTTTTTTCTGCATAATTTTTTTTATACAAGAGGTAATAACTGAATTTTTTTATTTACTCGCGCGCGTATAGTGAACATCTCTATAAATAATAAAAATGCAATAAATATAGTCGGCAAGTAAAACAACATAACACACATACATAATGTGTATATTTATAAAAGGTCTTCACGGATATGTTTACATTTCTAACATTAAATACAAGAATATCCTCTATAGGTCTTGAGGGTGAGGGTGTAGGTGAGTGGATGAGAGTGAGTGTAGGTGTAGATGTAAAGGTATGGACTATTCTTCTTAAACACTAACACCCACATCCTCACGAGGGTGTTTTATTATTTTTGTTTACATGATTCAGAATTGATTATAACTAGCTGATTATTTCGTGTTCAAACGAATAACTTTATTTTAACAAAAAATAAACACAAAAAAAAAACAATTTTTTTCTTTTATTTTCTACTTGTAACTGTAGTCAAATTATCTGACGTGGATTCTTTATGTTTACGTCTTTTCGGTAATGCAAATGCTGGCGGATTAACAATAGTTTTCTCATGATTTGATGGTAAAGTTTCCATTGTTTTCAATTTTTTTAATATTATTGGTAATGTTTCTTCAAGTAATTGATGTTCAGTTGCTTTAAAATTTGATTGTTTCCATGCTTGTCGAAGTTCATGAAGTATTATTTTATAATTTCCTCCTTGTTTAATACCTTTTAATGCAAGCATTCCAGCTGATATTGGAAAATGTGGTAATGTCCATTCGATTAATTGTTGAATTTCACTTAGATAATATTGATATTTAAGTAATTCAATTATTTTTTCTTTTATATTTGGATCAAATAAATATAAATCAACAAGTAAATCTTTATATGGTTTTAATGGATCAATGGATGATGAATTAAGAAGAAATATTTCATCACGATATACTACTAATAATTGAGATAAACGGCGACATTCATTGGAATATTTCATACGTTGTTCAAATTTGACTAACTAAATGAAAAGAAGTTGTTAAAACATGTATTAACTCTGAATGAAAGGCTAAATTTCTACACTCATTTATCCACACTTTTACCTCATGTTTTATAAAGGAAAGAAAAGAAAACTATTTACTTCGTCCATATTACGAAACAATTTTGTTAGTATAGTAAGAGCATGTGGATGAGCTCGATGACACTTTCTCCAATGATCTTCTAGTTGGTTTAAATCCGCATTTGAAGGAATACCTGTATTTAAATTTAAAATATATTGATAATATAATAAAAACATAGTATCTTACCAAGATATTGCCCAATATCTTGTTCAAGCATTATTTTTAATACTGGACCGGCATTACGTCCTTCAGCAATACGTTTTAATTCAACCCATAGGCGTTCACCAGAAATATCTAAATGAAAAAAAAAGGTGATTATTATTTTATATTTAAAAAGTTTTTTTTCTTCCATACGTCGTAATCCATTTGCATTTTGTCTGATGGCTTCTAATGTTTCTTTATCATGTAAAGCATTCTCATTTGCAAGACGACCAAAAAATCTTTTCAATTATGTAAAAAAAACTCACATTTTCTTACTAGATAATAATTGAAGAAAATTTTACCGAAAATATCTGAGAATACGAAGATAATCTTCACGTATACGTTCAATTGGATCGCCCACAAAACGAATACGAGAATATTTCAAATCATCAATTCCATCGAAATAATCATAAACAGTTCCTTCCAAATCTAAATAATAATATTTTATCGAAAAGAAAATATTTAATAAAAAAAAACTAACCAAGAAATAAAGCATTAATTGTAAGATCTCTTCGACTAGCATCTAATTGCCAATCTTGTGTATATTCTACAACAGCATGTCTTCCATCGGTAATAACATCAACTCGTAATGTTGTTACTTCAAAATTTTCTTTATCATCAATACGAGCTGTTATTGTACCATGTTTTTCACCATTTGAATTAATCAATCGTATATTTGCATCTATTAACATTCGTTTAACTTGATCAGGTGTTGCTGTTGTAGCAAAATCAATATCATGTGGATGTATACC
>CAJNOI010000600.1:0-20976 GCA_905250115.1 Adineta steineri
CTAGAAATGGTATTTTTCAGCATTTGATTCAGAAACGTAAGGCTTGTTTGAGCTGCTCGTTTCGTATATAATCCACTACCATGTAATGAACACGAAACCTTTGCTTTAAGCTGACCAAAATATTCCAATAAAATCTTGGTGCTTGTCCTGAATATGTTATGAATTATTCCTTCGTCGTAGCTTCGTTCACCATGTTATGAAATCGAAATGTATCCTTCGAACTGAACAATATATTTCAATAGAATCTTCCTGTTATGAATTATTGGTTTATCGTGTGTTTTTTCGCCATCTAATGGACTGGAAATCTTTGCTTCGAGCTGAGCAAGATATTTGGAATGTGTGTTTGTCTGAGCTGCTCATTTGATATACACTCCTCTGCCATGTAATGAATTAGAAATCTTTCCTTCAGGCCGAACAAAATATTTGAATACAATCTTCCTATGAATTATTCATTTGTTTTCTGCGTCACCATTATTTACTAAACTCGAAATCTTTGCTTTGAACTGAAGAAAATATTTGAGTAGAATCTTACTATGAATTATTCATTTCCTGTAAGTTTCTCACCATGTAATGAACTCGAAACCTTTGGTGTGAACTCAGCAAAATATTTGAACAGAGTCTTGGTATGAATTGCTCATTTCTTGTATGTTGTCACACCATGTAATGAACTCGAAATCTTAGCTTCGGACTGAACAAAATAATTGAAGTGAATCTTGAACATTTTGCTACTGCTACTGGTGATTGTTTGAGCGGCTCATTTGTCGTTTGTTCCTCCACGATGCAATGAACTCGAAGTCATTGCTTTGAAGTGAACTAAATATTTGAAATCAATGTTTGTTTAAGCTGCTCGTTGTTCGTTTGTTTCGCCACCATGTAATGAACTCGAAATCTTTGCTTTGAAGTGAACTAAATATTTGAGTACAATCTTCCTTCTTGTTTTGGCGGCTCATTTTTTACATGTTCATGTACCATTGATTTAACGTGAAGTCGTTATTTCGAAGTGAACAAAATATTTGAGTAGAATCGTATTCCTATGAACTAATCATTTGTTGTGTGTTACTTCATCATATAACGAACATGAAGTCTTTGCTTCGAGCTGAACGAAAACTTTGAAATGGCTATTTGTTTCAGCTGCTTATTTTTCGCGTTTTGCTCCATCATGTGATGAAGTTCAAATCCCACCTCCGAACTGAACAAAATATTTGGATAGAATCTTGGTACTTATGCTATGAGTTTTTCATTTGGTCTGTGTTCTGTCACTATTTCGTGAACTCGAAATCCTTATTTCGAGTTGAACAAAATATTTAAAATGAGTGTTTGTTTGAGGTGTTCATTTGATATATACTCCTGCATCATGCAATGAATTCGAAATGTTTCCTTCGAACTGAACAGAATATTGGAACAGAATGCTCCATTTATCAATTAGTCATTTCCACTGGGTTCATCCATCGTGTAACGAACTTGAAATCGTTGTTTACAAATGAAGAAAATATTTGGATAAAGTTTTATTCCTGCTACTATATATTATTGGTTTATCTTGGGTTTCTCCGCTATGTGATGCACTTGAAATCTTTACTTCGACCTAAACAAAATATTTGGAATGTATGTTTGTTTGAGCTACTCGTTTGATATATGTTCTCTACGATGTAATGAATTGGAAATCTTTGCTTCAAAGTGAACAAAATGTTCGAATAGAATCTTGCTTTGAATTATTCATTTGTTTTCTGTTCCGCCACTATTTAGTGAACTCGAAATCTTTGCTTTGAACGGAAGAAAATATTTAAATAGAGTCTTCCTGGTTCAACTCTTGGTTATGCTATGGATTATTCATTTTTTTTGGTCTTCGTCTACCATGCAGTAAACTCGAAATGTTTGCTTCTAACTGGAAAAAGTATTTGAATCGAATCTTCCTAATATAAATTATTCATTCGTTGTGAGTTTCGCCACCATGTAATGAGCTCGAAATCCTAGTTTCGTACTCGGTAAACATTTGGATAGAGTCGTGCTATGAATTATTCATTTGCTGGGTGCCCCTTAGTAGGTTTTAGCCTGAAATCTTTGTTTCGAGGTTAGGAAAATATTTGCAATGTATGTTTGTTTGAGCGGCTCATTTCTCGTTTATTCCTTCACGATGTAATGAACTCGAAGCCATTGTTTTGAAGTGAACTAAATATTTGAAATGTATGTTTGTTCGAGCTGCTCGTTGTTCGTTTGTTGTACCACCATGTAATGAATTCAAAATCTTTTCTTGAAACTGAGCAATATATACGAGTACAACCTTCAAAGTATGAATTATTCACTTGTCCTGTCGTCATCCACCATGTAATGCATTGAAAGTTTTTCCGTTTTAACTTAGGAAGATATTTGAAATCAATAGTTGTTCCAGTAGCTCATTTATCACATGTTCCTTCACTAACTAATGAACTCGAAATCCTTGTTTCGTACTGGGTAAACATTTGAATAGAATCTTGCTATAATTTATGCATTTGTCATATGATTCTCCTGCATGTAATAAATTGCACGTCTTGGCTTCGAATTCAACATAACATTTGAATAGACTATTGCTATCAGTTATTTACTTGTCGTGTGTATCTCCATCATGTAATATACTCGAAATTTTTTCTTTGAACTTAAGTAAATATTTCAATAGAATGCTGCTATGAGTTATTCATTTGTCGTGTGTTTCTCCAGTACATGACATGGTCGAAATATGTACTTCAAAAGAAATTAAATATTTGAGTATATTTTTACTATGAGCTATTCTTTTGTCGTGTGTTCCTTCACGTTGTAATAAATTCGAAATCTTTCCCTTTGAATTATAGCAAATATTTCGGCAGAGTCTTACTATGAATTATACATTTGTCGTGTGGTCGTTCAACATGTAATGGGTTGTAAATGTGTGTTTCGAACTAAACCAAATATTTGAGTATAACTTTACTGTGAGCTATATATTAGTTGTGTGTACCTCCACCATGTAATGAACCAAGAAATTTGCCTCAAACGGAACAAAAAACTTGAATAGAATGTTACTATAAACTAATGATTTCTTGCGTGTTCCTACAACACATAATGAACTCGAAATCTGTGCTTCCAACTGAACAAAATACTTGAATACAATCTTCCTATGAGCTATCCATTAGTTGTGTATTCCTCCACGATGTAATGAACTCGAGATGTTTTGGTTCCATTTGGAGAAAATATAAGAATAGAATCGTACTATGAATTATTCATTTGTTGTTTGTCCTTCTAGCATTTAATGAGCTCAAAACCTGTGCTTCGTTCTGAAGAGAATATATGAATAAAATCTTACTATAAATGATTCATTTCTTGTGTGCTCCTCGACCATGCAGTGTACTAAAAATTTTTGCTTCAAAAGTAACAAAATGCGTGAATAGAATTGTACTTTGAATTTATCAATTATTGTATGTTTCTACATCAGGTAATGAAGTTGAAATCTTTACTTCGAACTGAAACGAATATTTCAACACAAGGTTCACTAAAATATTCACTTGTGTTGTGACTTTTATTAATTGCAGTTACTCCATATCTTTGCTTCGCCCTAAGCACAATCTTCGAATAGAATGTGCCTATAAACTATTCATTAGTCGTGAGTTGCTCAACCATGCGATGTCTTCGAAATCTTTCCTTCGAATTAAACAAATAACTTGAATAGAATTATGGTCCTGCTATGAATTACTCGCTAGTCGTGTGTTCTTCCACTATGTATTGAACTCAAAAACTTCACTTCGAACTGACCGAAATATAGCAAATGAAGCTTTGTTTCAGCTGCTCATTTGATATATACTCCTCAACCATGCAATGAAATCGAAATTTTGGCTTCGAACTGAACAAAATATTTGACTAGAATTTTGTTGGTGTTACGAAGTATTCTTGTCTCGTGTGTTCCTTCACCATATAATCAACTACAAATCTTCACTCCGAACTGAACGAAATATGGTAAATGAAGGTTTGTTTGAACTACTCATTTGATGTATACCGCTCCACTGTGCAATGAAATCGAAATTTTGGCTTCGAACACAACAAAATATTTGAAAACAATCCTGATTTTATGAATTATTCATTTTTTGTGTGTTCCTCCACCATCTCATGACATTGAAAGCTTTGCTTCGACTGGAATCAGATATGTGAACCGAATTTTGTTATGAATTATTCACTTGTTGTGCGTCCATTCACCATGTCATGGAATCGAAAGTTTTGCTTGGAACTGAGTAAAATATTCAAAATGTGTGTTTGTTTGAGCTGCTCATTTGATACATACTCCTCCACCTTGTAATCAATGCGAAATCTTTGCTTCGAACTGAAGAGAATATTTCAATAGAATCATCCTACTCTTGGTGATGTGAATTATTCACTGCTCGTGTGTTTCTCCACCATTTAATCAACTCGAGATGTTCACTTCGAACTCAACAAAATATAGTAAATGAAGGTTTGTTTGAACTGCTCATTTAATATATATTTCCCCGCCATGTAATGAAATGGAAATTTCTGCTTCGAACTTAAGAAAATATTTGAATAGAATCTTCCTATAGCTTATTCATTTTCCTTATCTTCGTTCCTATGTAATGAACGTGAAATCTTTGCTTCGAACTAAACAGAATATTTGAATGGAAGATTTATGGTATCAATCATTCATGTGTTGTGTGTTTCCCGACCATATAATGAACTCCAAATTTTTGCTTCGAACTGGCGAGACGATTTGAATAGGATCTTTCTATGGATTATTCATTTGCTTTATACTCTTCCGCTATGTAGTGAACTCCAGATCTTTGCTTCGAAGTGAAGAAAATATTTGAATGAAATATTTCTATGAATGATTGATTTTTCTTGCCTTCGTCCACCACGGAGAGAAATCGAAATTTTTGCTTCGAACGGAAGAAAATATTTGAATAGAATCTTCGTACAGATTATTCATTGGTTGTGGGTTTCCCTCATCATGTCATGCAATCGAAAGCTTTGCTTCGAAATGGAGAAAATATTTCAATATAATCTTCCTATAGATTATTCATTTTTCTTGTCTTCGTTCACCATGGAATGAAATCGAAATATTTGCTTGGAACTGAAAGATATATTTCAATAGAATCTTCCAGGTATGAATTATTCATTTGTTGTGGATTTCCCCAGCATGTAATGAACTCGAAATCTTTGCTTCAAGCTGAGCAAGATATCTGGAATGTATGTTTGTTTCAGTGGCTCATTTGTCGTTTGTTCTTTCACCATGTATTGAAGTCGAAATCTTTGCTTGAAACTGAGCAAAATATTTGAAATGCATGGTTGTTTGAGCGGTTCATTTGGCGTTTTTTCTTCCATCATATAATGGACGCGAAATATTTGCTTCGAACTGACCAAAATATTTAGATAGAATCTTAGTATGAATCATTCATTTGTTTTATGTTCTTCCGCCATGTAAACAACTGGAAATCTTTGCGTCGATCTGAGCAAAATATTTGGAATGTACGTTTGTTTGGGGTGCTCATTTGTCATTTGTTCTTACAGCTTGTAATGAAGACGAAATTTGTACTTGAAATCGAGCAGTATATTTGAGCTGAATCTTCCGAGTGTGGAGTATTCGTTTGTTTTATGTTCTTCCGCAATGTAATCAGCTAGAAATCTTTGCTTCGAGCTGAGAAAAATACTGGAAATGAGTTTTTGTGTGAGCTATTCATTTGTCATGAATTTATTCATTATAGTTGCATGTACGAAATCACTTCCTCTAGATGAGAAGAACTTTTAAACAGGCTCTTAATATGAGTCATTCATTTCTTGTGTGCTCTTCGATCATACAGTGTACTCGAAATCTTTGCTTCAAAGGTAATAAAATGTGTGAATAGAACTTTACTTTGAATTTATCAATTGTTGTATGTTCCTACACCAGATAATGTAGTCGAAATCTTTACTTCGAACTGAAATAAATATTTTACTATAAGGCTAATTAAGATATTCACTTGTGTTGTGACTTTTATCAATTGCAGTTACTCCACGTTTTCGCTTTGCCCTGAGCACAATCTTTGAATAGAATCTGCCTATAAATTATTCATTTGTTGTGTGTTCCTCGATTACGTAGAACTCGAAATCTTTCCTTCGCGCGAAACAAAATATTCGGAGAGAATATTGATAACAATTATTCATGTGTTATGGATTTGTTCTTTGTAGGTGCATGTCTCTATATCATGTCCTCGAGGTAAGAAGGATATTTGAATATAGTCTTCAAGATGATTAAATCAGGTATGTACTGTGTAAAGACTTTTACTGATATTCTATGTTATCAATCATACTTCATCTTTGAGATTATTATTTCTAATTATTTTTATACTGAATGAATTTACTATTTTTTCTTTGTAGGATGTATGATGGCACAATCAGCAATGTACATAAAAAGTCAAACATCGCCATCAATCATCATGAACGTAAAAAAACATTATAAATTAGCTAGCTTTTTTTTCTTATCTTCTTTTAATTTTTGCTTTCTCGTTATGGTTTCTCGCGCATTTTTTATTTTTATTTTTTCTAATTTTTTTCTAATTTGGTGTTTCAATAAAGATAAAATCAGAAAACATAGTCTTCTTTTCTTCTTGAAAACAAAAATAAATATTTAAAAAAAGTATGAGCAAGGTGTTATTATGTATCTAAGCTCAAAAACATATATTCAACTTATTATAAGTTTTGCTAAATGTTAGGGTGTAAGGTTTTACAAAACAACTGATAGACACTATCAAATAAAATCTTAATTTAAATTTATATTAAGCTTTCTATTTAAAAAAGCAACAGTTTTCATAAAATTGACTCATTCAAACTATTTTTTTATTAATTATCAAAAGTCAATATCTCTTTTTAAAAGTTTATCCTACAGTGTACAACTAAAAACATATTCTTTTTTTCATTTCACAAGACAAATTCTGAGGTTCCAATATTTTTCGTTGGCATTAGTAAAGCCTTCAGCTATATCTTTTGAATAAACAGTAAAAAAAGCAATCATTTTTTCTTTCACTCAATATACTAGATCATCATTCTGTTATAATCGCCTTCTATCACTTTCAATCGCACATGTTTTCATTTTCGAAGGATGTCCGCCATTGTGATATACTAATGAAAGCAACGAAGCATGGCTTAATGTATACATTTCTTACTCTAGGTGACACGTGTTCAAACGAAACAGAAGAAAGAAGGAAAGACAAAAAGACGCAAAAGCTATCGATATCAAATTTCTCGATCTGCTTCTAAAAGCTTTAAAATTATATTTGATTACTTTTTGATAACAATTTAATTAAAAAAGTTTATTTATGTAGTTGAAAAAAAGCTATTTGTATTTGTTGGCTGTCATTTTCTTTATTATATTGTTGAATAAATCTTGATGATAAATCATTATTTGAAATATTATTAACAAAAACTTTTATTATTGATAATTGCTTATTAATATTATATGAACAATTTAATCATATTCTACAAATATATCTATCATTACTAATAAATCAACAATTAAATTTAACATTTAAAATACGATTGCCTGATACAGATGAAGGTATATCAGAAGATCTATGTCGTATATTACATACATTTACAGTAGATTGTTTTTCATTAAAAATTATAGAACTTCATAAAAAGTACACAAGAATATCATGATTTGCTATTGATCAACTGAATATTAAAATTGATTCAACGATGAATGGAAAATAATTAAATTAATGAAAATGATTTTAAAAAAATATATAACAATAATAGAAAATTATAAAGCTCTTATTTTTTATGTAAATATATCAAAGATATAATAAAAATATTGGAAAATGTGAATAAAAGTTAAGAGAAGATGCATTCACATCCACACCCACCTTTATCGATATAATATAAATTTAAATAATTTTATTTAAGAAGATAAATACGTCACATTACAAACAAAGAGTTACATAATATTATTGATTCTCATTTTATATTATTTTGTTGACTCATGTAAAGCTAATTAAAAAGAATAATAAGTATTCATATTATTTATAAATTAGACTTACTCGATTGAGTGCATTTAATAATTGATCTATTTTATTAGGAAAATGCTCAATTGGATCAGAGTATTTTCCACGCAATTGTTCATAGCTTTGCTCAAATGATTCGACGTCATATAATTTTCTCCATCCTAAAAATATAACGAAACATTTCTATGACAAAAATGTACAATCTATCTTACCTATCCAACGTTGAAATTTATGAAGCATAAATTCGAAAATTGCCTGATCTTCATTATAATTAACTTTTGTATTCTTGCGAACGATACGAAAACTATCACTTACAATAGTAATAAACATAGTCATACAAATAAATACAACAAATACGAAGAATAAACTGAAGCAAATGGGTCCGAGAATTGGTGCAGCATTTGTTAATTCATATGCATCAAATTTCATTAACATCATTTCAAAAAGCATTTGTGCTGTATGTAATAATGTTGAACAACTCCAAATTTTATCCATAAATAATAGATAAAAAAGTGTTAGAAAAGCCATAAATATAAAGAAAAACATAATCATAAATGAAAATAAATCTTTTTTTGCATGCTGAAGTGTTTCAGTAAATAATGATAAACGTTTATGAAATCGACATAAACGAAGAAATTTTAAAGTACCAAAAAAACAACAAAACCCAAATAAACAAGTTAAAATATCATTGATATATGTTGCTACTTGTAAATTAATAAATGTATATCCATTTGTTTCTTTAAAACGATTACCAATATCAATTGATTTTTGATATCGCCATATATAAACTCCTAATATTCCCCATGAACAACCAATAATACCAACGTCAATATAAGACCAAAAGCGATAAAAATATGAAGATTTCATTTTAATTACAGTTTTTATTTCTAATACCATATAATAGATTATAAATAACATATACATAATTGAACAAACTAATTGAAATGTTGATGTAAAAACTAAAAGCAGAAGAAGAAGAAGATTAAATTTATGCATAAAAAGAAAATCTAACCTTGAAAAGTTAACGGTTCAAAACGATATTGTGGAATTAAACTACCTGTTGATAAAAATTCAACAAGAAAAGTAACTGAAGTAAATAATACAACATTCGGATTGTATAAAGTTAATTGAATAATTATTGCTCGTGTCTGACTATCAATCCAACTTAATCGATGAAGTTCAGATAAATTACTTTGAAGATCAAATAAACGACCTTGATATTCATAGATATAACCACCTGAACTGTATGTTTCAAGATCACCAACGTACATGTATTGATCAAGTTCATCTCCTGTTTGATATATGAAAGCTTGGTCAATCGAAGAATTAGAATATTGTGTTGTTTGATTTATCCATCCAGGTTTATAAGAATTTTTTTCTTCATTAAAAAAACTATAATCTTCGCTACATTTCAATACTATTTGTGTTTGACATAAACTTGATTGTATACGTAATTGTCTCATTATTGCTCTACCAATTAATCGATTTGATTTATCATTAATAAAACCACTTAAATTCTTAGGTGTATCACCATTATACCATTGTTGAGCACGAATATTTGAAATGAAACTATTTTCTAACCAATTCCAATATTGATCAATCGTAGAAATCTAATTATCGAATATCATATTATATGAAAATGAATACTAAATAACTCTTACTTTCGTATAATCATTATCAATTTGGTTTGTATTTAAAAAATAATTTCTTAAATGATTGACTTGAAAGAAAGCATTTGAATTCATATTTATATAAGTCATAAGATATATCAGTATTAGAAAATAGAAATAGAATACAATTTCTCGAATAATTGTCCACATACGTATTTCTTTTAAACGTTGATCACGAGCCCACGCTAATTCACCTTCATTTAAACGATCATTAGAAATTTGTGAACGATAAGTAAATGGAGATTCTCTTGAATGTATATATTCTTCATTATGATTTGAATCAAAATCATCATTATCCTCCAAATATTCAGCTGCTTCATTATCTTTGTCTGATTTTCGAATAAAGAAAGCAAAGAAAATTGCTAATGCAACAATCTATAAAACATATATATATATATATACATTTTATTATTAAAACAAAATAATTACTTACTTTTAATGGTTGAATTAAAAGTATTGATGAAAAGAAACCACTTATAAGTGATGTTAACCATTTTTGTGTTTTCAAATCACCAAATTGAATACCACGAACGATTATAAAAAATGATGATATCAGAACTAATATAAATGATAAACTATAAGCAAAAAATAAACACCACCAAGGAAACATCAATCGTGATCGTTTCTTTTTATTTGATTTTATTCTAAAGAAAATAAATAAATATGAAAAATAAAAAGATTTTACAACACTAACGATTGTCGAGGTAATATTCGTCGAAAGAATTGAACAAGTAATAAACTTGGAACAAATGAAAGAATTTCCACAATTATACCAATACTAATCTGTTGAGAACTGATATATAATGGGCCAAATGATAAACTTCCACTTGTCTGATTTGTTTTTGTTTCATTTGTTTGATCATAATAAAGAATATTTAAAAGCATTGCAGTAAAAAGTAATACAAAACAACAAGTACATCGTTGAACACGTGTAAATTTATTTGATGGTGGACGAGAAAATATTGAAAACCAAAGATGACCTTCTGTTATACTATGATATGCTTGTTTGGATAAAACATAGGAAAATTCATGTTTTTGTATTTCACCCGCTATTGGTAAAATTCGTTCAATCTAAATTTTTGTTTTTATAGAATAATTCTTTAATAAAATACGAAAAAAAATATTTACACGTCCATCATCTTTTTCCACAGCAAACCATTGTTGACATATAAAATAAGATTTTTGCATTGTCTGTAGATCACGAACAATAATATATTTAAGAAACCATGATGCTTTATCACGTTGACCGCTATTGTCATGCCAAATACGTATGTAATTCAATAATCCTAATGATCTAAATATATCATATCTTTTAAATAATCTTTTCAATAAATAAAATTCTTTACTTTGGAACAGCCATAATAAAAGCATCGATTCCACCGCGTTGCAAAATTTTTCGATGAGGATCAGAAAAAGTACGAACTGCTGTTTCATCTTCTTCACCTGCAAGAATAAATTGAACCTATCAAAGGATTTTTTCGAAATATTCTATTTCTTTTATTATACTTTTGAATTTGTTCCAGCATTTGCTCGATGACCAGTAAAAACAAGGATTTGATAAAAATATTGATCAGCAGAATAATTATCGGATAATGGTGTTACACCTAATTTTTCAAGATCTTTTTTATCTTTATAACGTGCATAGATAACTATTAATACATAAAGTATACAAATACAAATAATAGTTAAATAAATTGTTTTATTTTTCGAAAAATCAGCATTCTGAAAGACATAATTCCAATTAATAGGTGATGGTAAAACAAGAAATCCACCTGCAAATGTTGTTAAATGATTTGAAAAACATTGAGTTTGATAATGATTCGTTTCAGATCCAACCTTTTATAAAACATCAATAGTTTTCGTTTTCTAAGATGATCTGTAATACTTACCAATATTCCATCTGTTCTCCAAATAGAATTTTGATCTAAATAATAACAACATGCTGTATAAGTTCTTAATTCATAATTTGAAGTAAAATTAAATAGTTCATTTGATATTGGTAGATTATTATTATTTGATTGATTTATACAAAAATTTTCATATTCTATTAAATTTAATTCTCGTAAACCAAATATAATTGATTGATGACCAAATGTTTGTTCATTATTAAGAAAATATTTATAAAATGTATCATTTGTTAAATCTAAATCAAAAATAAAATATTTTATTTAGAAGCCAAATTCAACGAACTTGAAGGACAAAGAAGTGACCATCCATCAATTTGATTAATTGAACTATTTAATTGTGGTGAACTATCAAATCTATAGATTAATAAATAACTTTGATTGATATCTAAAGGTTTCATTTCAAAAATTAATGAAACACTTCGATTACTATCCGATTGTAATTGTTGAAGATTAATAAAATGAAGATTAAATGTTAGATAATGAGAATTCGTTTGAATTGAAGTTACATTTTGTAAAGTCATCGATGGAATAATTATATTTGGATCACGAGGTATTATTAATTCAATTTTTTCATTAAGATTTGTTCGAAGAGGTATTTCATTTCCATAACGATCTAATATTGTTAATGACACTGATCTTGATAGATTTGTATTTGATTGACTATTATCAGCTAATGCAAGTGGTTGAGTCATTGACTAAAAAGAACAATTGGAAGAGAATGATTAAAATGATAAAAAGAAAACAACAAACTCGAAGTGAAATTGATGAATTATCATTTGTAGTTAAATAAAAAGTGAATGGAATACGAATATGAGTATTACCACTTTGTTGAATAAATTTATTTGATAAAGATAAAATTGATATTGTTTCAATTGAAAAAAATACATCCGAAGAATTTATTGTAAAATTTTGACCAATATTTAAATGAGTATTAAGAGTATTTGTTATTAATGAAATTGTCTCTGTCATTTGATTATTTATCTTATCAGCTGTTTGTTTTTGATAATAATTATTTCGATTTTTTTCAATTGTTTTCCATGAAAAATCATTTCCATCAGCAAATAAATCTATTTAAATAAAATATCACATAGATAAACATTAGGGAGAAAATATAATTCTACTTAGATTAGACCATTCATAATCTAAATCAGTATCATAATCAGCAGGAAAATTATTAGCACGAGACCAGTCTAAATCAAGAATAGTTGTTCGTTGTTGTAATGGACCATTAACAGCCTAAACAAAAATCAATTCTTTTCAAAATAAACAAAAAAGAAATAAATTTTTACGCTCAAAATATTGTTAGCACATTGAGTTATATATGTCACTCCTGTTTGAACATCATCATAAGAAATTGTTGTTGTCTTTGATTGTAGAGCTAAAGCCAATTGATAACATTTATCCGATACAAGCATCTATTTTACAAGAATTAAAGAAAGAAAGAAAACAAAATATTCGAATATATTACTAAAGAATTTCGTGTTAATTGATTTGTTGCTTGTGTAAATTGAGCTAAAGTAGATGCTTGTAATTTAATACTATCTACAGTTGTTATAGGTAAATTTGTAATATATGTTACAACAGAATCTCGAATATTAGCATAAATATTTAATTGTTTATTATATTCAGCAAGAGCAGAAGCATTTGATGAGACAGATGACTACATATGTATAAATATATATGTATTAAGAAGAAAAAACAAACAAACTTACTATTGTTTGTTCAGTTATACTATTCAATGATGATATTGAAATTGTTGTAATAGAAACACCATCTAAAGTGATAAATTATAGATACAATAATGTTTGATATACTTTACTTGTAAGAGCAGTTTCAATAGCAAGATCATTTATTTGATTGAGTTGTTGTGAAAGTGATGTAATTATTTGATTAATTCTATTTTGATTTCCATTCATAAGCATTGGAAGAAAAGAATTATTTATTACATTGATATCTGATTGAACAAAAATTGATGGTATATTGAATTCTGTAACACAATCAAATGTATCACGAATATAAACAACAATATTTAATAATGAATTATTATCAGTTGTTCCAGGTAAGAACATTTCAATGCTTGATACAAATGAAAAGCCAAGCATTATTTGATCTGATGGGTCTACTGTCCATCCTATTCATAAAACCATTGCTATATATTTGTGATTTTAAAAGTGAAACAAAGCTTACCATAAAATAAATAATCTTTAATATTATCTTTATCATACCAATTAAGACAAGAAATAGTAAATAATGTACTAGTTGTACCATTCATTGGATCAATTGAACATGAACCATTTCCAGGCGGTTGATTAATGATAAAATTTATTGCACTTGAACTTGATTGTAATCCAAAGAAATAAACAACTTCAAAACGCCAATAAATTATTGAAGGATTATTAATAAATAATTGATTTGTTGCTGTAAAATTACTTGTATTCATACCAAAAAACCATAGATTTTGATAGGAGTTCGTTTGATTAAATAAAATCCATTCAGTCATATTTGTTGATGAATTTATTGATCCTTGATAAATATTCCATGTTATATTTTCAATTGTTTCACAATTATCAGCACAAGCTGAAAATAATGCTACTTGTGTTGTTGGATTAATATATTGATATTCCATATCTGGAATACACATTGTAGAAATCACACAACTAAATTATAAGTTTCTTTTTATGAATATTAACAAGAGAAAAATCTTACGCAAGAAGAATCATTTCAACATTAGTATCTTCAACATGTACAATAAGATAACCAACAGCTTGAATAGAAGAACTCTGACGATTTGTCATTATAACCATAATTTGATATGTTCTATTCGAAGAGAATGAACCAGAAAGCATTGTCAATGAAGAGTTACGTGATGCAATTGGTCCGTCATATTGTAATGCAGATCCATTTCCTTTATAAAAAATAAATCATCAAGATAGAATGAAAATTCTTTATGAAACTGATACTTGAATGATTTGATAAACATGATGGATTGAATGGATCAGTTCTAGAATCATTGATTGTTAATAATAATCCATTGATACTTGGAAAGTCATAGAGACCATAGATTCGACAATAATATTCATAATTCCAATTCTAAGAGAAAAAACAAATGAAAAAATTTTATTTGTCAGATAGATATTAACATACACTTGTATTAAATATAATTGTATCAGGATCAACAGAATATTCTCCAGGATTTAATGTAAGATTTTGTTGATATCCACGTACAATCATTGAAGTTCCATGTTGAACTAAATTTGCTGTAATACTTGATGGAATAATTTTGATATAAGTAAAAGCAGTAGAATTGATACTGGGATAAACTTTCATTGTAATAGTTAGTTTCAATTCATAAGTACCATACAGTAAGATATTTGCTGGAATAAAAAGATCATTATATGTTGTAATTATTGATTGATCAAGTTGAATTTCTGTTGAACAAATCGATGAACATTGTTTAATTGTCCATTTAATGATTGTAGAAAGTGATGCACTACAATTCAATTGAAGATATGGAATAATATAAACATTTTCACTTCGTCGATATTGCAATGGTGATGCGAAAGTCGATAGATTTCCAAAGAATGTAATATTAGGAGGCAGACAATCTAGAGTACAGTATACAACTAGAAAAACTATTTTTAAGCTTCTTAAAAATTATTACTATTAGCATTAGTGACTGTTGTTGATGTTGATGTCAAAGTGGTAGTACTTGTAGTTGTTGTACTTGACGATGTAGTGCTACCTACAGTTGTTGTTGTCGTTTCAGTTGACGATGTAGTGGTGCTTGTAGTTGTTGTTGTTGTTGTTGGTGATGACGAACTAGTAGTGTCTGTGATTCTTGTGATTATGCTTGATGATGAAGTGTCAGTTGTCATCTCCATGGTACTTGTTGTTTCTAAAGATAAATCAGTAAAACATGCGTTTGTTGTAGTTATTTCTTATTATTTATTTCATTGAATTTTTTCCCTTTTTATGTATTACGTACAGAGTTACGTCTTTTGTCATAAATAGAAAGAGCTTTCGATTGAGGATATGATCTTTTGCACCAGAATCAAATTTTAGTGTAATTTAAGCGCATGATTATACTATAAACTACTTAGTTAAACTTTCCTTTTTAGTTCAAAAATCAGTTAAGAACATATTTAGTCAAAGAAGAAGATACTTTTTAGTTAAATTGATATCTACCTTAGATAATTTCTTTTATAAAAAAAATAAAGTATTTACCGGAATTATTAGATACCAAAATGAATTTTTGAATTCGCCTGTTTCCTTTGTCAGCTACGTAGATATTGCCATAGGTATCGAAAGCCATAGTCGATGGTCCAGATAATGTTGCTGATGGACCAGTTGCACTTGGACATCCAACTATGCATCGATAACCATTAGGTCCTTGTCCAACAATACGATTTTGACCAGAATCTACAATGAATAAGTAATTATTACCATCAAGTACAATATCCGTTGGATTTATGAGTTGTATGCCGACGGGGTGTGATGAAGAACCTCCTACTATTGTTGTTCCATTCAAACTGCCTGGTGTAAGATATTGAATTCGATTGTTACTAGTATCTGCTACATACAAATTGCGATTAATATCAACAAAAATTCCATATGGTGAATTAAGCTGATTTGATGCTGATCCACTGCAACCTGAACCAGCAACAATTCTTACTTCATGTACTGGATCATTCAGTGATTTTGTAATCACTTGACTAAGACTGGCAATGGAACAGTAAATATTATCATAAATATCAATAAAAAGGCCAGTACATTGTTCGCTAGCGAACATAATAGGAATACCGTTTCCTGCGTTTAATACCCACTTATCTACTTCACCATATTGTTGATCATTATTAACATAAATATCTCCATTGTTAGTAACGAAAATACTGACTGGAGATGATATACCTGTAGATATGTTTTTTGTTGATTGATTGCTTCCTTCACGCCATATTTGAATTTGATTTAAACCTGAGCAGGCAATATAAAGAGTGTTGTTAGAATCAATAAAAATGGCAGATGCATTTGAACCAATCTTGTTAACATTTGCAAAAGTTAAAGCTGTTGAATTCCACGAAGCAAGTGCTCCATATACCGGTTGATTGTAAGAAATAACTAAAATAAATAATGATAATATTTATAGTTTATAGTGTATATAATGCTGAGTAAATGAAAGAGAAGTAATCAGCATGTTATACCAGAGCAGATTCTTTATCAAGCATACTACATTTATACTGATATACGTACGAACAAACCACAAAAAGCAATTAAACTCTTTCTACATATTGATTAACTGAATACAAATCATATAATATTCCATACCTCTACGATAAGATGAACTTGAACTTGATGTCGATGCCATTATTGATTGTATAGTGTATGATGATCTTTCTATAAAAAAAAACAAATTAGTTTACTACTGTTATGAAATTTAAGTTACTAGTATTACCATATGGTGTTGATGATAATGTTGTAGCCGCACTTACATCTATAAACAAAAAACAATTAGAGAATAAGCATTATACTTCTTGATTTCTCTATTATCTAAATTGTTGAAGCATTCATTAGATCATAATATAGATAGCTTAGATTATTCACAAAGAAATGATGCGTTCTCTTATATTTTGTCTTCTATTTTCTACAGTATTGAAGATTTTGATGTCTTTTTAAAAAGTATTACTTTGAACATATCCTATTAATACAGAAAAACTTACCACAAGCGTTAGTTGCTATATTGAACTTCTGAATTCTGTTGTTTCCCCAATCCGCAACGAACATGTTTCCATAGCTATCAAAACTAAGCAGTCCAGGACCATTTAGTTGACTCGATGTTGAACCAAGACCATTGCATGCAACTAAACATCGAAAACCGTTGGAATCTGATCCAATAATTCTATTATTACCACCATCGACAATAAATAAGTAACCATCGGCATCTAGTACAACACTACTGGGACAATTTAAGCTAATATCTTGTGTTGCACCATTTCCTACAATAGTTTTTCCATTTAATTCATTTAATTTAAATTGTTGAATTCTATTATTGCTACTATCTGCCACAAGCAAATTAAAGTTATTGTCAACAAATATTCCTTGAGGGTAATAAAGCATATTAGACGCTGGACCTGCACATTTTGTGCCAGCAGCAACAATGGGTGTACTTGCGTTATTATTAAGTGGCTTTTTAACGACTTGGTGAGAATCTTGTATGGAACAGTATAGAGTATTGTTAATATCTATAAAGATGCCTAAACATGATGCACTGACAGGCATAACAGGCACACTGTTTGTTGCATTCGACATCCATTTGTCTACTCGACCATTAACACCGTTATCGACATAAATATCACCATTACTAGTAACAAATACACTAAATGGTGATGATAAACCACCAGAAATGGTTTTGTTTGGTGTGTTAGATCCTTCAAACCACATAAATATTTTATCATAATCAAGAGATGCAGCGTAGACAGTATTGTTTGAATTGACAAAAACACCAAATGGTGTTCTGCCGATTGTACTGCTAGCTATAAACGTAATAGCAGACGAATTCCATGTTGCAGATGAACAAAACTTCGGCTGATTAAATGGTATGGCTATGAAGAATAATAATCAAATCATTGATTTTAACAATGTATATGAGAGTATTTTAGATTATTCTCAGAAAAAGATCAGTCTATGTTTTTCTCTATACTCTTTTTTATGTACGATGTTATTAAAACATCATGCAATATTCAGTGTACAACTATTGTTTATTCATCATCGTTATCGTAACAGATTCAATATTATCTTATCAACAATAAAGTTGATACAATCAAATGTCATTTAAAAAGAATATTAAATAGATACCTGTTATTTGGCCAATAATCAGAAGAAAGAATGGCCAAAACTTCAGATTACAATCCATCGATAGTATTCCTTTGTTTTGACTACTTCAAAACTGATGTGAAATATGAACACGTAAAAATCTTTATATATTATTTGTTACCGACATTGATTAAATAAATAGTAATAATATTGCAGCCGACAGTATTATTGTTTCTAATATAATTTATTCCGATATAAAATAAACAATTTGGTGAGTAGATAAATATTGAATTTCTCAAAAAACAGATCTCGGAAAAGTTTGTTTTTCAATAAATATTAAAACTGAAATGTACTTTTAAATTAAGAAGACGTAGGACTCAACTACTCTTCATAAAAATTCAAAATTTTTTAATTCTTTCTACTAAATCTCTTAGAAAGTATCTGTTTTTAAATGGCTACTGTTGAATATAAACGTCAGAAGATCATATTACGATACTTTGTAAAAAAATCTCTGATATATTTCTGATTACAACTGAATTTCGATAATAACGGTTTCTAGTTCTAAAACGAAGAAAAACATCATATCTGTTAAATATAAGTACAGTTATTTATCTTAATAAATAAATCTGTTTGATTATATTTAAAATTTCATTTGTAACTAAGATATAGTTATCTATGAAACTGAAAATTTATCATTGATATGTCTAATTCAATTTGAAGGAAACGTTGACGCAAAGAACTTTATTTTTTGAACAATGTAATGTAAATATTTAAAATCATCTCGTGAGCGATATTACATAGTCTGGAACATCCAAACAAGATTGAATGTTTATTTTTTTTTTGAAAACTATGACGTCAATGAAATTTTCTTATTCATGAATAAAAAAATCCAATTTCAATTTCTCTTTACCTTCGTCTTCATTCGACTGTTTACATCATAAAATATTCCATTTACTCCTGTTGATTCTTTCGATACGTCCCCGTTATTCATTCTTATTGCGTCGATTTTATATGTTCCCAAAAACACCACTAACCTTTTCTTTTTTAGTACCATGAAGTAATCTGTAACATATATAGTATGAATGACTGCTTTTGTAAGTGTATCCATATCTAGGGAAATACTCATCATTTTTGATCAATAAGTGCAAAACATAGTAACAAGTATTCATACAGTAAACTATTAATCTAGCTATGCACAACTGTCGGTATAGTATAAAAAAATCTTTTTTTTATATATTTTTGTCTGTCAAACACAACTTGTACAATTTGAGAACATACGTTTCTCTTTGATAATTACACAATTTTGCAGTAAACTCTGTGGATGAAGAATATTTAGATCTAGCCCGGCAGAAACCGGCGACCTTACAAAATGTTTATCGATCATAAATTAAGAGTGCAAACAAATTTTGCTTCAAGTACACATGCGTTTCTATGCTATCAACCCAGACTAGTGTTATACGATCTGCAATATTAAAAAGACTCTTTGTTTTCAATATCAGATCTATGTTCGCCATACAATAGATACAGTTTGTTTCTAGAAAGGTCGACTTTTGATTTTTCCTTTCATTTATTTTCAGAAGTAACGAAATAAGCTAAATACAACAAAACAAAACTATTTAACGCTTAATAAAGTCTCACAATACATAAAATATAAATGTACAATTAGTCTAATGTTTTATCTTTTATCGTTAATTAAAAAGTTGCCAGTATATTGAAAACAAACAATCAGATTAATACCAAAGAGAAACGAGAAAAGCAAATGAATGCCTAATATATATAATGACATTTTACTCATGAAGGCATTTTTCACTATAAATAATAAAAACTATTAGAAAATATATTTACTACTAATTAAAAATATTGAATTATCATTTTGATATAAGATGATTACACATTATTTAGTGTAAAAAACACATTATTCAGGTAAAAATAATATCATGCTGATTAGAAATCTATATATCTGCAATTTTTTTCAAACCGGCAAAGATCGGTCGGTCTGAGTGATTCCACCGGTCCAGACCGGTTTCAGCTTTGATGGATGTGAATATGGGTGAGTGTATGTGAGAGTGTTAATATAAGTGTGGGTGTTATATTCATGCCATACCTATACAAAAAGACATTAAAACCTTCCTTTTATGTAAACTTTAGTACCACATCATCATACCAACATTTTTCTAAACAAAGTTTCTCTATCAACATTTTACATATCAGCTTTTTATAAACATCAACAAAAGTCGCCATCATATAACTTAACATGCTTTTTCGAATCATACTATTTTATAGTTATAATATAATAGCTCGATGACCTTAAAATATACATCTTTATCATATTTCATTTTTTCCAACAATACACACTCATTTCACCTCAAACTTTTATGTTATTTATATTTTCTCTATCTAATACAATAAAAATATCATTCAAACAAATCATATATTAATTCAAAAATTCACGTCAGCATTCTTTTTTTTTCAAGATCTTCAAAAATAAAACACTTCATTATATGACTATTCATTCATATACTATTGACATACATTTATTTTCAAAATAAGGAGAAGAAGAATAAGAAGAAGACAATAACAAATAATACATTCTAATATTCTTTTCTTATA